>JWZT01000332.1:203130-219991 GCA_000827895.1 Thelohanellus kitauei
AAAAAAGCTTATTTTACAAAATCGTGTTTGCGTTAAAGATATAAATTGGCTTAAACTTAATCTAAGTCTTAAGGGGGGGCGTATTCTTTACTAGATCCGCAAAAAAATCATAATTTGGGGAAATTGTCATAAAAAATAACCTGACACAATCAACATGTGACACTTTTTACTACCACACTCTATAAATGAGAAATAGATCTAAGCCGCACGGATTTTGAATAATGAAGTTATCAGCAAGCAAACTGTTACAACTCTGTTTATACGACGTCCTTCAAGTCAAAGAAGACGCCTCGTTGCAAGAAATACAAGAAGCACACGACTATATGAAGTTCAGAATGGTTTTAAAGATGTGGCACCGAATGCGTCACGACTGTCTCTGCTTCGACGATGAAAAATATTTGGACGATTACGTTGGTGATACCCCACCTGAAGTGAACTTTACTGATATTTACGACCAACCTAATGATTCTTCGCTTGCATCCTACGCTTATATGGTCTTGACAACTCCATCACTACGGCAGATGCACGATCACAGAACCGGACAATTTTCTTTCTACGATCCAAGCACCTTTGTCGCTCCTAAGAAGCTTATGAACAATCGTCACTGCAAATGGTTTGACGATCGCGAAGAAGGTAAGATTTAGTAGCGCGTTTTTATCTTTTTTATAACTTTTTTTATTAATCGAGCAATCAAACATGATTGATATTCTAGGAAACGTGAAAAATATTTGACGCTCAATCTAATTCACATTTTAAAAACTTTTCTATCAAATTGTATATGAACCTTTGTTTAGATTTAATTTTTCAGGTGGTTTGCTCTCATACTAAAATAACAATCAGTTGAGAGAAACACGAGGTCGATTTAATCGTAAATCTAATCAACATTATAACCCCATGTAAATCTTCGCAAGAGAATAATTAGATGGGCTTGGTCTTTTGAAGAGAGTGGCTGTATTTTTGACCAGTTCAAGCCTTCCATTCCTTGTGTGCCCTAGCGAGTTCCTCAATCGCCCTTGAATTTGACATTGTCAATGTTTTGTTTAATGGCTTACAGGGTGGGGCATGAACTTGTCGCTAAATGGCCACAATATGTACTGCATATCAATTCACGTGCTTCTTACCGACTCTCATATGAGATAAAGAAAAGCCTAAGTTTTGTATTCCTAATTATAGCAGGTTTAGTTACACGTGCTTTGAAGTCGAGATTTTCTAGACATATTGATCACATTTTTGCCGTGATTTCGTTTTGTCGAGACGCTTTCCGACTAAAAATCGTGTTTATTTTCTGATCAAACCTTCATTTGACCCCTTGATTTGGGCTTCAATTTTGTTATATGTATAATGTTCAAAAGGATATCCGGCCCTGATTTCATAAATTACCCAACCGTTTGTGATGTTATTCGATGTGGCTTGGAAGTTTTTAAGTTTTCGTCTAAAAATCTTTGATAACATTAATGTCTTAGAGAGCTACCACCTAGCCACTTAGATGGCGGATATCATGGAACACAATTTTTAAATCAATACCTTTTTGTTCAGCACACGCTTTGAAGGTTCAGTTGGAACATTATTGAGATCTAATCTTGATTTTCGAAATAAACACCTTACTTCTACTTTACGAGTTAATTCGAGGTTCTCTTAACTAATATGCCTACATCTTTTGTTGCCCGGTCTCCAATAGCCAGACACAGGAGATGTCCAATATTCAACATAACAGTAGTTAATTCCCATCAATTCTTGGACTTCTTGTTCTCTGTATGACACACTCAAGTCGTCATATGTAGCTTTTTAAGTTCAAATAGTGTGGTTTTCGTTTCAATCTTCTTGTAGAGCCATCAATCGATGACTCCAATATTTACACAGACGGTAGCTTGACAAATCAGTGACTTCGAGAACGTGCGATGTTCATCCATACGCAACTCAGCAGTTATTGCACCGCCAAATAATCGATATTTTACTTTTTGGATTAAAAAATTTGACCACAATCCATTATTTATTTTTGAATTGTAACACTCGACGTCCACTCGTTGATCGTTTGTCTAATCCTCAGGATTCTTCACGTTTTTCAGGACTAAATTCCGAAAAATTTCAATGGAAGAAGCGGCATTCTCGCATGAACATATCAAGAATTTCCCGTCTTTTGGCAAGTCAGGAGCAGAAGTCACGACTGTTGTTAAGCCCTTTTACCAATACTGGCTGAATTTTACCACGTAAAAGACATTCGAATGGCTTGTTCCTCATCCCAAAGTCTTGGAAAATTTAGAGTCTAGGTTAACCTTCAAGCAACGATACAACAAGGATATGAGGAATTTAGTTAAGTGGCTGCTAATGAATGATCCACGACTTACTCCCGCTGAAGCTGTGTCGCTACTATTTGTACAACCCAACCTTTGATAAAAAAAAAGAGGGTTTTTATATTGTGAATTTATTAAATATTTCTTACTTTTCTACTGTCTTATTTTTAGTTTTTGGTCTAATGACTTCATTTCCATAATATTAAACTTCAAATAATGCTCCACTTGGAATTGAACATTTGTTTGTATCAGATTTTCTATCATCTTTAGATTCAAAATACTAAGTCGACTGAATTATCAAAAACGAAGATATAGGTAATTTTTCATTCATTATTTTCAAATTGGAATAATCTTGAAAGGTCGATAAATCCCAAATGAGATGACCGTCATCAAATTATTTTTCCAATCCAATTTTCAAACACAAAAGATATATCCGGCTCTCCTCTTTTTGACGTTCTTGACTAAACGAACTTTTATCGGACCAGGATCTTGCAAATCCAAGCTCCGAAGCCAAAAGTCCTTCTTCAGCTGTTTGGAAGTTACTCACTGACCTTTGATATTTTTGACTAATTCATTTTACAGAGCTATACAGGATCAAAGCGAAATTAAAAATTCTACCAATGAATTAAAAATTTCATTTTTGTATTTTGAAAATATCTACAGACATACAGGGTTTATTGCTCAATTTGGTGGACGAAAAATTTAAGACAAAATAAGTAAAATTGTTTAATTTTCTCTCATTTAGTTTATTAACGACCTTTTAACATAAGTCTACACGTGTCGGTACTACCCATTCCAGTCTTGTTTTTTTCATGATTTCATGCAATCAAAAAAAGAGTATACAAACTATCACCACAGCGGTTCTTAAAGTACCAAACGTGCAATCTAAGTTATATCTGTTTGTTGTGATATGACCAGATATGGCGTAATATACAGAGATAGCCTACCTTTGAAAGCGAACGTTTTCTGTAATATATCGTAAAAAACAATCTGGTCAATATTCGGTGTATTATCATTATTGAGAACTCTAGAGTCCACAAGGACTCAGCAATTTTGAACTGTTTTACAAAGAAGGGTATAGGATTTCTTATTAATGGCCTTATTCACCCTTCTTAAACCCTATAGAGGAGATGTTTTCAAGATGAAAGAGTAATGTGAAGAGTCGTATGCCCGAAAATGACCCAGATCTGTCCAACTCTATGACAGAAGAGCTAGAAATCATAACACGATAAGAAAGTGATGACTACTACAGACATGAAAACCTATATGAGAAGGTCCTTAAAAAATGAAATTATCGAAAACTAAACAATTTTCCTGAGTTGTTCTTAAATTTCTCGTCGACCAAATTGAATCACAGAAAAGCTAAATTGAACTTAAAACGCTGTATGTTAAGCCCTTTAACAAAAAATTAGAAACATGAACCATTTTATTTAGTTTTATTCGTTTATCGAGTTTATTTTTTCCTAGATTTTTCTTCCACCAAATTGAACTAAAAACCCAATAAAAGCAGTTTTTTGAAAGTGTAGAGAAAAAAATCAATTGTATAATTTTCTTATTTATATGATCAAAATTGTTCATGGCTAAATTCCAAATCAAAAAATCCTGTCATTCGACACTAAAAACTTTCATTTTTGAAAGATTATTCTTCATTATGAGGCGTATGCTTTTATTGCCTCAGAATCATGGTCCGATTGAAAAAGATTATGGTAGCGTAATTTAACCATTGAAAATACCTCCTCGATTTAGTTCAAAATGGGTGTTTATGGTGGTAATATTTTTTATTTTGATTAGTCGCTCGTTTATCCGTATTTTGATGCTATCGGATATATGAATTTCAAAAATCCAAAAACGAAATTTTAATTTTTATAACAATAGATTTTTAATTTCACATTGATTATGTATAGTTCTTCATATATTTCTTAGCTGGAGTGGAAAGACGCTTCGGTATGGCATTACTAATGCTTTTCATGGTTTTTAAGTTGTATATAATCAAGATGACCAATTTATGTGTCTAGGAAATGCTAAAAAGATTCCCTTTTATTGTCTACTAATTAAAGGCTGCTTTATTCGGCGTTGTCGTATGGTACAACTATTTCGAAGTCAGAACATTAGGTAGTTTTATCTTTAAATATGATTTTCATTTTCGAATAAATTTTTAAAACATAATAAATGAAGATTGATTAAAAGAGAAAATGCCAATATTTTTATTTCCATGGATTCAATCGAGATTAGATATGTATAGTTGTTTGCATTTGACTCATATGGAAAATGTATTTACTTTAAACATGAATTTTGTGCTCCATTGCCTAAAAAATTAAATCTTAAGATACTTCTAAACCAGCGATTCCCAAACTTTACAGGCCGCGGGCCATTTAATCCTTTTTGAAATGCTCGGCGGGCAACTTCCTAATTAAATTTTAAGTACATTAATCTAGTTATAATCCTATTTAATCCATTCCAAAATATAATCACTTATTTTTAAAATCTCAATCAATTCATGATATAAAATAATATTTAACAATAAATCGGTTTAAAAATCGTATTCGTTAAAAATATAACCTTTTCTTAACAATATTTCAGTTTTACTTCAATGCTTGTTTCTTGATGTCTTGGCACAACGATGTAGTTCCCAATATCATTACGGCAGAGAGATTACTATTTTTTAGTCTTGAACGTGCCTCGTTTTGTTTTATTGTCGTCGCTGCAAATGACTGCTCCTATCTGTATGTAGAACCAAACCTACAAAGGTATTTTTGGGCGAACGAACCCATATTTTAAAACTGTTCTGCGGGTAGTTGTTGCCAGAAGGAGATGATATGGTCATGTGACTGTTTAACACTCTGTTCAAGAATTCTACTTTGGAATATAGAATTACATGTCAATTCAAATACCTATAGTTGAGGGTTTTCATGTAACTTGTAAATCTTTGATTCAGGAAACAAAAAAGGATTTGTGAAGAGTGCGACATTATTCTTGTCTTTTTCAAATTCATCTAATCTATATTCCAACGCCTCCAGAAGACTTTCCGGTGTCATCTGATACTGTAAAACGTTAAACATTTTTTCTAGTAAACGTGCCTTGAGAGTTGGGAATGCATCTGAAATTCATTCGGTAAGCAGTCTGATAGACGGACAAAGTTTCATTTAGAATGCATAGACTTCATCACACAAATTTGTGAATAGTTTGTCTTTTCCCTGGAGCCTCTCATTTAAGCAGTTAAAATGAGACGTTATGTCAACCATTAATGCCAGATCTTTGAGTCAGTCATCATCCAAAATATATTCCAGTTATGTGTGTGATTCATCTATTTCAGAAATAAACAGATAAATACTATTTTTTAGTGCCCATAAACGTGACAGAACCTTTCCTTTTNATTGAAAAAAATTTACAATTTTTATATGATCATCTAATTGCCGATCGATGCCACTAGCTAACTCTTCCATCGATTGGTTATCGTTTTATTTGATATGGGGATCTGATTAAATTTTTTTTCTCAGGATTTATCATCAACATTCTAGAAGCAATGTTAAGAGCGGTTTTTATAATTTCTTCTTCATTTTGGAACGGCGAGTTTTTGCCCATTAAAAGAAGAGAGATTTCATATGAAGCAAAATAGTAGATTGTTATGTTCATTAGCCTTCTTCGAAAAATGATTGTTGAGTATCCAGAGCACCTTCATTTTGATGAATGAACTCTTTCGATAAATCAGAATTAATTGGGTATTTGACATTTATTTCTGAATGTTATGTCGTAAAATGACAGCAAGTTTATATTTCTTTACATTTTAAACGCAAAATCCGCATATCAAGCCAAGAGGTTTTCCATATGAGTGCGGAGCAAACATAAACTTATCAATCCAATCTGATTTGAATTTGCGCCACTGAAAATCTTCACCTGTTCTCTTAATTATAATTTTCAATTTTTGGTTATGAATGTTGGTGTTTTGATGTAAAAAATGTATATTCCAATATGAAAATATTATTTGAGCTTTAAATTATCTTTAGTGCTGACACCTAAACAGTTTAATCATACGACCGATTGTGGTTATTCGCACTTTGAATTTTAGAAGATGGTAGAAATTAGGTAATTTTTAGCTTCTATTGATAATATTTTTGTAGAAATAAATAATAATGGAATTTAAAACCACAACAGTTTTAGATTATCGAATTTTGAAAATGTGCTTAAATTTAATCTATTTTTTAATCATTATAAATTGATTCAAAAATTTTGGAGCCACGCGGACAAGTTCAAATCAGCCGGCGGGCCACTTTTTGCCAGCGGGCAAGGGTTTGGGAACCTGTGTTCTAAACCAACCTTTCAAAGATATATTTTAAATATTCAGTAAATTCAGACTAAAGGAAATATGTCAAATATAAAATTAAGGCTATCTGAAAACTCAGCATTCACTTTTTACCACGGCTAACTAATCCAAAAAGAATTCTGTCGTTGCATCTTGCGAATTCGCTCTTCTGTGAACTCACAAAAAGCCATTCACTGGCGCAAAAGAAATTATTAAATCTGCTCTTAACATTTCTTATAGAATGATTGAAGATAAAAACTGCTAAATTAATTGATCAGATATCATCGTCCAACAACACTATTAACAGGCGAATTGAAAAGTTATCTAGCTATGTTCATCGAGAATTTGAATATTAAAAATTAAATTCTTTTTCATTGACAATCGATGAATCCACTGACATCTGTGTTTAGGTTCAACTGGCAGTTTTTGTTCTAACAATAAACGGCAACTTTGATGTCATTGAAGAAATTTAGGGACTTTATTCGCTCCATATAATTACCCCAAAACGCGCCATGTTTGAAGCTATTAAATAGTTGGGAGAGAAGCAACGTAGAATGAGTAAAATAGATAGCGTATGAACAGATAGTGTTCTGGATTTGATTGGTCATAAATCTGGATGCCTGGCATCAGTAGAACGATTTCTAGATGAGTCAAATCTGAAATACTACCTCATAACTAACCATGAACTCTGCGTGGAAAGACATCAAATCTAACACGTATCATTGATGGTATTTTTAGATGCATGACTTCACTTACAAACAAGACTCTGAAAATATGTGAGTTCAGGCAGTTTCTATCTGACATGAACGAGGAATAAAGTTAACTATTGCTGCCCCATGAAGTCAGATATCCATCAAGAGAGATTTTCTGTCATTTTTTGACACTGAAAAATAGTATCTACATATTTAACTCTGAAACAAGAGAATTGTCAGCAAAACAGAATATATGCTGAATGATTATTAGCTTAATGATCTGGAATTTTGGCAGACATAAAGTCTAATTTAGACTTTTTAAAAACGAAAATTCAGAGTAAAGGTCAACTATTCACGAAACTGTATGGTCAAAATTATGTATTAAAAAAAACCACAGCTTAATTATCTGACTACTAACAGAAGAAACTTTAAGGACATTTCCAGCTCTGTAGGCACATGTACTGGAAACAACATTTGACGTGTTTTACAGTTCAGGGTTAAAGTTGAATATTTTCTAGTATTATCTGAGACGAGATTTTATAAATTTACAAAAGAGGAAGATAATGTTTCAATTTCATCTCTCCCTTCGTATTTCCTGAAGATAAGCTTTTCGAATTACCTCAAAGCTTTTAATTCGAGGTCATTGATTTAAAATCCAATTATGAAATGAAGATTTAGATTTCTATAATTGGCTGTATCGACTTCATTTGACCATATGATTTCATTCTGGCGAGTAGTGCACGCAAAACAGTTTTAACTCCGGCGCTGATTCGCCCAAAGATACACTTGTCTATTTGATTCGACCTAATGATGTGAGCTGTCATTTCGGGGATAACAGCATTAAAAAAAACAACTTTACAGGCTCACAGACAGTAACCTCTCTGTCCTTATGATGCTAAAAACTACACTTTGTGTCCGAATATTTAACAACTAGTATCAGATCCAAAAGTTTTTGGTTTTTAAGAAGAGTTACCATTTTAAACTCCTAACAGTTTTCAAAACCTATTTATTATTAAATATTCTTTAAATATCATAAAATGGCTGTCGTTTTAATACTGAGTCATTGTAAAGTTAAAATTCGTATACTTAACATTAAGAATGACATTTATAGACATAATTTGATAAAACTGTATCTCGTATCTATTTCTGGAACAGTATAAATTTCTCAAGACGAGTAAAGTGTCGGAACCACTGCTTTAGGCAATGATAGATCCCTTGAACAAACGCATGCTAACAACACGCTGTATGTCGACTGATGTATCCATTCGTGAACGGGTATTCCATATGAGGTAAACAAGCTTTTTTTGTATATTATTGGTATGCTTTAATAGTGTGGCGATACCTTCTTGTGTTACTTTGGTCTAAGTAACACAAAGTAGACACCTTTTAGAACTAACCACCAGTTAACTCCTTATAAAATAGAATAGTGTGGCACATCAGCCTTGAACATCAAAGAAAAGCATAGAAACGATTTGTTTTTGATTTTACGAAAGAACCGAGTCTTCAGCTTTTAGTTTTATATATCTATCATTCTCGAACCTTATGTTCGGTATGGTTTGATTCAAATTACAAATTAGGAATGGAATGAATAGGAGAATACATGGCTTTTTATCGTCTTGGTATCTTCTACTGTTGAAAAACACGATTGGTCTATTAATTTACTAGACAGCTTATCCGTCTAATCTTCAAACCAATGGCTTCCTTGAATGAAAAATCCCTTTTTATTCTTATAAAATCACCCATATTTGCTTTCCAGCTACAACTATATTTATACAGCACCAACCCATGACCTTTTTAACATATGGTAAGGCTAATTTATTGATCCTTCATGAACTATCTCCCGATACAGAGGTCAAGCAAACCCAGTGACGTAAAATCCACGAGTAAACATAAAAACCGACTTTCGACTGATAGGGTTAACTTTTTATATTCGTACGTAATTAACAGGACAATTAGACAGTTAATGCATAGGTTAGTGACATCGTGCACAGAACTTATAAAAATCAGAGATGTATCTTCAATATATCCCCACCAAAATCGACCCTTTAATTGAATGCTAACATGACTGAACAACAGTTATTTGATCTTTAATTGAATATTCGTTCCGACCTAGTCGGATTCGCGTATTTGATATTCCTCTGAGGATCTTGAATGATATTTAATTGTGAAATTATACAAGAGGTAATCCGACGAGTTTGAGTTCCTGTCGCCTTATCGTTTCAGCGACATCGATGAATTGAACTCCGCTATAACCTGAAATAGGACTTGTACACGCCATGGATGGATTTAAATTAAATCGTTTGCTTTAACTACGCACAACTTCAAGAAGATAATTCCATTTTTTCAAAGGCTACGACAGGGTTTTGTATCCTATAACGCTGCTTGTGCCTACTAATAACGCGAAAATGTAACAAGGAATTATTTAGAATTTTATTATAAGTATCAGAATACAGTGAAATTATTGGATCTAAGTTTTAAATATCGGATAAGCATATTTTCTAGTCATTAAAAATATTAGTTCGTTAAGGCATTCGAAAACGATTCACCGTGCCAGAAAAACCAGAATTTTGAGCAATTGTAACAGTGGTATATTTTTCCTAGTTTTTTAAGACCATTGGTTCCAGTTTTTAGTAAATATCTCCTTACATTGTTCTTTATAATGCTGAAGGCTTTCTCAAGGTGGCTCGGGAATATACAAATTTACACAATAAATAACCTTTTTTTTCACTTTGAAATACCATTTTAAATAATATTATTTCATTTTAATTGACACAGTTCTTTTGATTTTAAGAGATTTATCTCAAAAAAATTACGTTATTGTGGTCACTAACTGTGTTATTGAAAACAAAACCAGGTTGTGCACAAATGAATATTCCATCGCACTTCTTAGACTTGTCACACGTTTTTTGTTAAAAATGTTGAGGTTATATAAGGTTATTGATCTAACTTTGATTCAGTACACTTATTTGGCAAACGGTTAATCTGGATTACTAGTCAATTTAACACGCATTGTTAGAAATCAAGTTTTTCTAACTAAGCTTCAGAACTGCTTTCTTGGTTAATTAACTGGAGAATTATCGATGATAAGATGGTAAAATTAAAATATTTAAGCCAATTAGACACGGCGCAGTTAAACATCTTTGATATTATTTTAACGACCTTTTATGATTATAATATTTTGCAGATTTTTACGGGTAGATAAACGAAAAAATGATTCAGTTTTGGTCGCATAAATTTATGCTTAAACGCCAGGACGCAACTTTGGGATGCCAAAGCATGGCACGATGTATCTTACAATTCATATTTCACATTCCACTCCCAGGAGCCCTGGTTGGTGTCGCACACCTCTTGGCTTAATATTTATTGTTTAGAAGAGGTTCATATGAGGTTACTTAATCGAATCGATGAATAATTTGGAGTAAGTTGGCATCGAAAAAGATTGGTATAGGTTGGCTGACAATAATTTTTGGGAAGCACGTGTCAAATGTGCTGAATTGACTAGAGTTCTTTGAAAATGAGAATGAAACAATGAAAAAAAAATGTGAGTGGATAAATCAGAATAAAACCCTTATAGACGAAGGCCTCAACACAGTCCTATAATTTGTCATTTAACAGTTATACACCTTGCACAAAGTACCTAAAGAAGGCTAGACGTGGATATTTTCACATTAGTACGCTAGGTAACACCCGATTTTTGAGCTCGAGTAATCTACTCTTGGATGGTTTTGTTGACTACTCTTGGATGGTTTTGTTGAAATCTAACAGACGTCCACACTGAACGCCGGTTGCCAAGGCGATGATTGACACTGAAAGGCAGATAGAAAAAGGTAGTAATCCGACCGGAACCAATACATCATGCTTTTTGCTTCGCCACTTTCCGCAATCTTTACAATGCATTAAACTTATCAAAATTTAAGTTTGTGTTGAACTCCAAGATGTAATGGATAACCTCACATCTGTAGTAGCAAGCAAAGGAATACGTGTTCACCACAATTGATGACTTGACATGCGCGAACACCGATGGACTTTGATCATTTGTCAAGGCTGTATTTGTCAATCCCGCCAGTGACCCGTATTATTCTCACCTGCTTTACTGTAGCTTCCTTGCTCACGGTATCTCACGTGATAATTAAAAGCACTTCGAGTTGGTTCGTACCTTCAAAATATATCTTGATTTCCATTTAATATTCTACAGATTTCAGGTAGTCATATGTTGTTATAGATATGGCGAATTTTTACGTGCTTTATGTACCTTGGCCAATTTAGCGTCGTCTTGTTCTTCAATTTGCTCATATTGTAAATTTTCTGATAATTTAGTTTTAGACACTCGAGCCAACTAGAAGTCAGCCAGTATTATGGCCGAACAGCTGACTTTGTCATGATGTACTTGTTCTGCTTTTTTGTTCTCCTCGTAAGTTCAATATCATAAAATCTTTTAAAATAACTTTTTTGTCGTTTTAAAACATCTTTAAGAGGTTACGAAAATCAACTTTCTTGTTATGGCGGTATCTTTAAATTGCCTTAGATGGCAAAATTTGCGATTTTAAAGCAGTTTTTTTAAATAGACAATTATTGTGGCAAAAAGTTAACGATCGTCTCAACTTCGACAGTTGCCAAACGTTAAGATTTTTTCGTTTGTTTCTCTTTATATCCCAAACATTGCCGTGTGGACTTAACAAATCGTACATTCCAATTTTTGTTTCAACATATGGCTTATTTTTCATATACAGAGGCAAAAAATAATTTATGTAATATTTTTGAAGCTGCATCATCTAGTTGGCGGTTGACTTAGTTTTTTTCAATATGTACTGTATTTCTACTAAATTCAACAAAAATTTGTGAAAACATTTTATTAATACTAATTAAAAGTTTTATGCAGGATGGGTGAAAGGTATTTGGGGATGACCGTGGTAGTTTTGTGACTTTGGCTTAATTTTCTTAAGACACTACATAATTAATGGATTATTTTGTATTTACTTTGCATTCTGAGCCGATTATTATTAGCCTTCAGAGTTTAATCCTGGTCTTTTGCCCTTATAAAAGCAATGAGTGCTTTCTTTTCAATTCGTTTTCCCATTCCTTGCCTTTCTTTAGTTAAATTGTCCTTTCAATTTTATCATTTATTTTTTACCCATGGTTTTTTGAATTAAATTTGAGATGCTACCATTGAGATCATTAAGGTAAAGCAAGTTTGGTCATTCGAAATAACTCTTTCTTCTATCCGACCCTTAATATAAACAACCTCGATCTTATGTTATAAAAATATAGGTCATGGACTTTTTTCTTTATTTTATTGCTTCTGCACCATATGATTTCTATGGGGTCTTTTACGGTCTTAAATCCTGGTGGTCCAGCTCCTGACCACATTATTCGGTCCATATATCTGGGCCACACTCTTTTCTTTTGACTAGAAACGAGAATAACCACATATCATTGCAATATGGGAATTTCCATTCTATGTTTATTTTGGTTTTGGGATGAATTGGTACTGGCTCGCAGGAACCATAAGTGGTTTCTTTATATATCAGCTTTCATATCTTTTTATCCATGTAATTTTTAAACTTTGAACTAAAGAATTTTAGTCTTTCGGATTCGCCCTCAAAGAACCCTTTTTAGGGCATTCATTGATCGAAACAGTTATTTATGTGTGGAGTCGCAAAAACCCGCACGCTTTAGTCAATTTATTGGGCATCTTCACATTTCCTGCCCCTTGGTTTCCCTACATTTCATTGTTCGTTTCTTTTATCACAAAGGCGGACATCAAGATGGACCTGGCCTGTATTTTTTTGACTAACCTAGCTCTATTTACCGGGCACTTATATTTTTATCTCGAGGAAATATATCCCTCCCGGTATGACGGTCGGGTTCTAATAAAAGCTCCAAAATTCTTGTATCGCTATAATTTAAAGTTAGAGAAAATTTTGTTGATTATTTGATGTCTCGCGGGCGGCAACAAGACGGTGAAGAAGTACCAGAAGAAGATCAAGTGGAGCCCCAGTGGAACTTATGATTTAAAACTTTCAACTTCTTTTAAAGTTACCTTAAAAATTAATTTTGGGTTTTTCTTAAACAATTAAATTAAATTAAACAAGACGCTTGCGTTCTATCATTGATTAATTTCGACACACTTAGCATGATTCCATTATGACGTTTCAATGATTTCCGTGTATTTCACCATTATTTTACTTACCATTAAGTATTATTTAGGATACTCAAAGAAATCAGGTATTTGTAAGAAATTGACATGTCGAAAAGTGGCCGCAATTCATTCTTTATGATTAATTATTGATTTGTTTTTATTTTCCATATGGCGGCACAAAAGTTGATGTCAGGTGTTGATAGCATTACGACGATCACCACAAGCTCTATATTTTGAAAATTATCGCTAATTTTACGCTTATAAACTCCTTCTCTTGGGTGAAATTCAGCATCGATCTGAAATGGAAATTAACGTAAATTTCATGTTAAATCTGCTTATCTTGGAACCCTTAGCCTTTTACTATGTTGGGGATTGTTCTGCCTTTGAAGAAATAACAATAGAATAAAATGAGGAGCAGTCGTACACGTTGAATGACAAATAATCTCACGAGGGTAGGGGTTGTGAAAAGTAATTTCAGAAGGGTAGATAGACAATAGCCAAAGAGTTGCACAATAAATTTGCTGAAAATGAAAACATTCACCAGCCAAATTGAGTCTAGTTGTACCCCACATTACATACTTAATTTGTTCCAGCGATTCGATCGTTATATAAAAAACATTTTATTTATATGTCCAAAGAATTCTTTGATTCGTTTCTGAACCCGCGAAAATTGTGGATTTTAGAAAAAATGAAGACACAATTGTTTCGCTGATGTAAAACATTGCTAAGATATTTAAAAAGCAAAAGTGGTATCAGGTATAAATGAGGTTTAAAGGTAAAATAATAGCAGGCTAGAAAAACACATGTTATGGGAAGGTTTATATTTATTTTATCATATTAAGCTAGAAATTACCAGTTAAACTAGCTTACGTATATCAAGTGGAATCGACTGCTCTTTTCTGGTATTTCTTGCTTGACAGCGTTGTGACTGAAAATAAAGAGTAGCTGCACACCAAAATTGAATTTCAGTCTCCAGTACATCAACACGAACTCATCAAAAAATCAAAATTACACTAAAAAGGTTAGAATTATAATATAAGTTCTTCAGAACTCTCTTGCAACAACCAGCTCGATTAGGTGTTTAACGGAAAGCTTTATTTTTAGCGCGGTGAAAAATTTGTAATGCGAGTGATGAAAGAACCCTCAAAAACGTTCGTATGCGAGTTGTTCTTTAAGCCATATACCGATGTATTTCGAAGGATTCAAAGATGTTGATGACAATATATGCTATAAACAGCTCAGACCCTTCATACAACTTTAAATAAAGAGAATCACCAGATTTATACCTTTAAAGCTCTGAACATTATAAACCACGACATGAAATAGAAAACAACTATAAAGAAGCATACAACCGCGGTTTGAAAAATAAATGGCATATTGAGTTAAAACGAGCGAGGGTTTTTGAAAAAATCTCATTTTTAAAGCTTAATAATTGTGACCAAATTTTGTAATAACGCTTTAAAAATGTAGGCATTCATTCCTCCACGTGATATACCTTCGCTGCTAATAAGTTACAGCCCATGGACTACCAATATCATCAATATAGTTGGGTCTTTGGATGATGCAAATACAGGGTTTATAGTTTTTCGCTTTTTTTACAGTGCCTGAATAGGGAATACATAGGTGTAGATAAACCGTTAGTTTGTTTTGATGAATAACCTGTTTTTTAGATATATTAATAATCTATTCCTATTTTTAATCATAACAAGCACATTTTTTTCAAGAACCGTCACTCTTTTTAGTTCAACCCTCCATTTATTTTGTCAATTCCAATATCCAAGCTTTGATAATAACATATCTGACGTAAACCGTTCTTCCAATTTTTAGAAACATCATCTGATTATCCAAAATGAATTCATCCTACATTTAAAAACAACAATCGAGTCAAAAAGATTACGATTTAACTATTAGGCCTCTAGGATCGTTTTCGACAATCATTCGGATATATTCTTTAAACTAGGATATATTTAAGAACGTTCCTTTTTTAATGTATGCATCATAAAATTTAAATGTAGAGCTTGCTCTGTTTCGGTTCTCAAAGACCATGTTATACACCCACGAGTGTAAGTTCTACTAAGTTCTATTCTACCACTTAGTCCGTTTCCAGAACTTACATTATTTAATTTAGAATGATAAATATTGAGTTGATAGTGGCGTGCTTGGCGTTTAATATTTAAATTATAAGGCGAAAGAAGCGCATATCGATTGATGCATTTTAAATTATTATACTTTATTCTCAGCCAATCTACCTTTACTCTATCAAGAACATGAGTATCATAAATAACTATAAAGTTAAATTATTTCTTCCATTTCGAACATTTTCTCGATTATCCCATAACTCAGCCAAGGAAATTAGGCTTATTCGTGCATTTATTGTATCTATTAATTACTTCCAGTACAGGCATCAGAAGTATTTCTGCAAAAATAATACCAGGAGGCACCCAAATAATTAAATAACACAAAAGGAAATATTAAACAACCAATTATCCACATAAATCCTTATCACGGCAGTTGATTCTTTTTAATCAAATTGAATATTCTTTTTTATTTATGCGATCCGTTTCCATAACAGTAAATTTATTTAAATTTGACCTATTGAGAAAACCACATCATTAGATTTGTTGTTAATAAAACTAGGTGAAAATTTGCTTCATCCAATTAAAATACTTAATTTCAATAATAGAATTTTTTTGGTATTTCATTGATAAAACAGAGGTTCAGATGAAATAAAATGACATCTAAAAAGCAGAGAATATCATAACCACCTGAGGGATTTCAGGGGTGATTTCTAACAAGTTATTATTCATTTTGAGATCTGAGATTAGCCAATTTACCAAATACAATGAATAATATTTAGAAGTAATCCTTAAAATTACAAGGTTTACCGTGTATGCAATTTAAGAACCAGTCCCCTTAGAGTAGCAACCTACGTTCCCTCTAAGTTTTGACATCCGTGCGCGGAAAGAAAAACCCAGTGCGCGGAATGTTATTATATAAATTTTTGTGCGCGGCAACCTCGAAAGTAATTCTTGTACAAATAATATAAAGTCGATTCCGCTTAATTGGGACACATCGGGACTTGGCTATTTTGTCCCAATTAAGCGGCTGTCCCAATAAAGCGAAGTTTACTTTTTTCAATTCATTAATTTGGTTTAGGCAACTAAGTCCATGAACAAATAATACACACATAAAATTAAACAATTCATATATTTTTCAATAATTTTATTTTTTCAACTCTTAGAAACTGTAAATTACATATAGGTAATATAAATTACCAATATTTATGTAATATAAACTTTTAAGAACAAAATCCAAATTAAAAAAATATGTGGGTAGATAGGTACGTACAATTTATTTTAATGCAAAAATTGAGTAAAGTGTAGTCTGTCTTTTGTTTTTGTAGCATTTAACTTCTACAAAATCAGCACAGACATTCAAT
>JWZT01000332.1:223297-238888 GCA_000827895.1 Thelohanellus kitauei
AACCATGTCATGTATAGTAATTTAGTACTTTCCATATTCTTCTCAAGTATATAAATTATTCCTGAGTCATTTTATGCGAGTGCTAAAAATATAATATCGATTTTATTTTGGCATGCCCGGAAAATTATGTCGAACATAAGTAAACATATACTCAACTTAATCTGCTAAATTTCTTAACAAATCATGAAACCAAAAAATATATTTAATTAACATTAATGAACCAAAAACAGTAGGCGGAATTAAAGTCTTTCGATAAAAGGATATACCATTGCTCAATCCCTTACAGAATTTATGAAGAGCGTTGGTATATTTTTGTAAATATTTCATGATTTATTGTTTAGTTTCTCAACACTTTTTTCGAGATAATATAAGAGCAACAGACACGTAAAAAATTTTCAGATGGTATAATCCAACTTCTAATTATCAAAATATTTAAAGAATCGAACAAATATTTTTATCTAAAATCACTTATTTAACAATGTTATTTTTTGAATTGTTGACAATTTTATCAAGCGCAAACTGAAAAGTTTGGAGTATTATGTCTGCATGTTAAGGTTTACACCAATAAATACACTAAAAGTAGCTTCAACTAGTTGTCGGTTATAAATATTTTATTCAAGAGCCTCTGTTTAAGCTACGACACCAAATGGTCAAGCTACTTTGCTTTTCATCACAGTCTGCATTTCTGCATCTAGGTCAAAAATTTTGTGCGCGGAGGCCTAAAACTCGTGCGCGGGAGTATTTTTTTTCGTGCGCGGCCGCGCACGGGCGCACCTTAGAGGGAACATAGGTAGAAACAATTGCATGCGTGGCGACGATAACGTAGAAGCCATTTATATATAAACATCAACTATAACAATGGCTTATCTAACATTCTTCACTCATATAAATAGTGGGTTCAAATGATAGGAACTGTTTGAGTACTAGGCGCATATATTTGAACCAAGTTTCAGTTAAAAATGTTCTTCGATTTATATTTTGGTGAGAATGATATCTTGGTGGTACCGAAACTGCATTTCAGAGATATTCTCGTTGAACATCAAAAAACAAATTGTTAGTTTGAAATAAAATTAGCTTATTAAAATATGATACAAATGAGCGCCATGTATCATTTCACGGATATATAGCCCGTGTAACATGATAAAGCCCAAATGTTACAGTAAAGGCTGTTATAATGACGATGGAGCTAATTGCTTTAATCACAAATCAACGATATGACGATATATCTAATGGCACAAAAATGTTAAAGATTATGGTAAATTAATTAGTGACTTTATTTAAAACATTTTTAATGGAAAAAGTGATTTCGATATCGACAAGTATTAAATACTAGATTGAAAATCCATCACCACCTAGCCTGTAATTTAGAGCATTCATGTCAAGGATTTACAAATATCATGATTTGAAACTGGTTGAAGATTTGACACTCTTGGAGCGGATTGGATGCTTTTTCATCAAAGCCATTGCCTATATAATGGGATACCTTTCAAATATAAAGGATCTGACACTCTTGGGACTAAAGGATCGGAAACATCTCTACCAACCAAGAACGATTTGTATCGAGGAAAACGGCGAAAAGGTTTATCGAAGAAAGTACGCGAAGGACAAATTAACAAGTTCATTCAAGGGAATGACCACATTCCCACAAATATTCCAAAACATTGTCAAGAATTGGCCGAAAAGAGAGATTCTGGGATACCGGGAGATACTGGACGAATATTCTATTGTTGAAGGCGCCAAGAATCGAGTTGTACGAGAACTAGGCCCGTATATTTGGGTTACTAGTGAAGAGTATTACCAACGCATCCTCAAATTTTCGTCCTATATTTCGAATCTAAGCATAAAACAGAATGTAAACGTTGCGATATTTGCTGATACATCAGTGGATTTCCTTGTGATTGCCATCTCAATCATGATAAAGAGAGCAACTATTGCTACTGTGTACCCAACACTCAAAGACGACGACATCATCAGCAGTTTGAAGCAGGTTGAACCAAAGTTGATATTCTTGGACAAAAAAAGTGCCTCAAGGTCCAAGCGTTTTATAAGTAAACTTACGAGTATCGATACCATTATTTTGGCAACCGATTGTGACCAGAAATGCGTTGAAAACCTTAGAGCCGAAAATGTAACAGTAATACCTCTTGCAACGATTCTAAATAATCACCAAGTGCCTCCCCATTTTGAAGCAAGTCTAGAAGAGACCCAACCAGATGATTTGGCAATCATTATGTTCACAAGTGGATCGAGTGGACCGCCGAAGGGTGTAAAGATCACACAGCAAAATTTAGTGGCTTTGATCGCTGGTGGTCTGGATGTTGAGGATCTGTACACGAATCAGGTATTCGCTGGTTATTTACCGCTCACGCACATCTTTGAGATCTGTTGCGAACTAAGTACACTGGCTTTTGATGGAAAAGTGGGGTATTGTAACCCCATGACGATGTTTGATAGCAGTCCCATGTTGTCGCCAAAATCGATATCGGATTTCAAGGCGTTAAACCCCACTTCGACAGCAATCGTTCCGCTCATTTTAGAAAGAATCAAAAGAACCTTTTTGGATAAACTCAGTTTTCAACCGAGGTTAAAGCAATTGATGTTTCAAATATTGTATAACGTAAAAAGTGATTTTATGGGCAGAGGTTACAAAACATGGATGATTGATAGTTTTATTTTTCAAAAGTTCCAAAGGATGTTCGGAAATCGATTTGAAACAAGCCTCTGTGGAGGTGCCTACTTGCCTCCAGAAACACAAGAATTTTTCAACGTGGTTTTTTGTGAAATTAAACAAACTTACGGAAGCACAGAACTCTGTGGGGCGGCTATTATCAGCAATTTTGAGCCTGTTTATCCATTTAATGTTGGTTCGCCTTTCTGTTGCAGTGAAATTAAGATTATACCATGGGAAGAAGGTGGTTATTGTATGGAAAACGGCAGCTGTAAGGCAGGTGAAATCTTGGTTGCCGGTCCTTGTTTATCGCCAGGATACTTCAATTTGGATGCTTTAACTCTCAAACATTTTCAAGAAGATCCAGTTACAAAAAAAATCTGGTATCATACTGATGACATTGGTGAGATATTGGAGGACGGCACGTTTAGAATAACAGGTAAATGTTTAAAATTATAAGGTCGAAAGAGCGAAATTATAAAATTAAGTCACGGTGAATTTGTTCAAATCACAAAGGTCGAAACAGCAATTTGCGCAACTGATATTGTTGATTATTCTTGTGTTATTCCAGATAAGAATTTTGAATATTTGATCGCTATCATGTGTTTAAACATTGAAAACGCATTCAAATTTGTTAAATATCATCCAGAATTGGGTAAATTCGACGATTTTGTCAAGCTGTTACAAGATCAAGCCTTTGATAAACTTGTAAAAAAACAAATTGAGCATGTTCTTCGAAAAGGTATGATCCTGCTAATTTTAGATGAATCGTTGAACAAATTCGAAATCCCCAAATACTACATTATATCCCCGTTTATATGGACTCCTGAAACTGATTTCCTGACTGCCTCATCAAAGGTTAAAAGACGTGTTGTCTGTGAAAAGCACAAGGCAGACATTGAAGCTTTGCAGTAACCTCAAGTGGTTGAAGCTTATTTAAAATGCGCAATGAAGTTCTAGTGCTATTTTGATTCATTTTTTATTGTTTTTAAATAATCAACTAGCCAAAATGTGGCTCGAACTAATAACTATGTTTTGAGTCTTCTCTATAAATTTTATTCATTTAAAAAATAAACAGACTTCTAAAACCACTCACACATGCTTCTACTGGAACTTCGCAGTTCATTTTGGTCAGGTAAATGTTAACACGGTATTCAAACTTTATAACCGAGGAGCAGTTAGATATTAATTTTCAATTTTCATCATCAGAACTAATAGAATACGTGAATAGCCCCAATATGAGATTTGATTATAATTAGTTTGCTACTGATCAAATTGAACGGACTCTGACATAGAGCAACCAAATTACATTACAGCTGGTATATTGAGGTAGCCCGCGTAACGAAATTACAGGTTTTGCATTTAAAAATTGATAAAACAGATTGTTATTCTCCTGATAGTCTCAGTCATATCTTGAGGGAAAAAATTAAAGAAAAACACATAATTAACGCTTTTAAACCCTGTTCCCTTGGCCATTACCACCCCCGTCCAGTAGTGTTAGTGGTGTGTGCTGAATCATAATAATGAGCTGGCCAGCGTACCTGCACAAGGGGCAATAACGATAAATGCGATGACCAGAAAACCGGCCTCCCAGGTTCAAGGGGTTGATGGCGGCGAAGGTTTAAGGAAGTCATACCAGCAAGTACATCAAATCATAAAAATCATTCAGAACATTTCTTTCCGCAATCCATGAATGAAGACGTTATCTATAGAAAAATAAAAAATTGTTGAAATATTATTAGTTAACTCATTACATTATAAAAAAATTCATTTTTAATTGCAATCTATGCACTTATCAAAGCAAAACCCGGTAATTGACTCCGGCAATGCGATCGTCATACGAAACAAGATGTTACGTATATTTTCAAAGAGTTTTTAAATTCTCTCTGCTCAGCGAAGATTCATGGATTTTAGAAAAAACTAAAAACAGTATTTTTAGAAGTATAAACGCTTATAAAACACTAACACAAACAAAAATTATCTTAAATATTGATGATGTCAATGGTTAATCATTGATAAAGTGAAATTAAGTGGCTAAATAGCACAACTTATGGACCATTCTCTTCTAGTTTTAGTGTTATCAACTATTAATTTCCAATTCAATCATTTAGCGCAGCTGGGGTGGAACTAAATTAGTAAAATTACTGGTTTGTTGTTAATTTGAACAACTAGCCCGTTATTCGGCTTCAACTGGAAAACTTCTAATGGGATGTGATTCAAGCTTTTAATCGAAAGTTTTAACAACTATTAAGCACGGCAACATAAAAATAACAGAAATAAAACTGAAATTAGGACAATTGAGCTTTTCTTTAAACCCAGCTAACCAAGATAAAACGGGCTAAATGGAGAATTTAAAAAGTAAAACTTAATTTTTCGTTGTGATAGTAAAGCTCGTTATGAGAGATGCCACTGTGTTTTAACTAATAAAATTTATCAAGAAAATTAAAATCATAAACAGTTGATGATAAAATAAACTTCGGCTATAAAAGGGTTGTAGAGATTTTCAAATAGGATCCCTTTTGTATACCATCTCAGTATCGAACCTTGAAGTCTTCTATGTGCACTTAATGCGATTCACTCAAGATGTGCTATATTCGATCAGAAACTGATCAACTCTATATATTTGATTGGTAAAACACCCCAAATACATCTTAACCAAGATAAATTATAAGACGTGCAGGATCTTTTCGTATCTAATCACGGGTTAGCCAAGAAAATCAATAGAGAAAAATGATTTAGCGATTAATTTATAATCGTTTTCTCAGGGAGAAAGCACGTATTTCTTCTCGATTCCTTTGTTTTTTCTTTTGTCTCTTGTTCGAGCACTTTCGAATGTCTATGGATTAATTTATTGAATCTTACCTCAAAATACCACTCGACATGTGAGTTGAGAGCACTTTTAAGAGTTTTTCTATTTTAAGTGTTTCTTACCCGACTTCCATCGCTTTTTCGTCACAAACTTGCAACCATGTTGAAACTTTTAGCCTTTGTCTTCGGTTACCACAAGAAACTCCACTCACGATGTCATTCAGTTCTTTAAGTTGATCACTGATAATAAACAGCATCTATATAATGACAAGTAAAACCAGAAATAAGTAAGGATCTTTGATATCGTTCTTCTGTCTTGCATCGATTTCGAATACCCAACGACCACCATTTTCATTAATTGGATCCTCCCATTTTGGATCGATGCCGTATTTGAATAAACTTATTTCACCCATCCACTCTAGTTTAAACGGATGCAACATAACGCTGTACATGCACCAAAAATCTTCAACTGTCTCACATATATGAACATTCACAAGTTCTTCTTCGAATGAATGTGTCCGGTTGATTTTATTATACCAAAACATCCATTTGTCTTGCAATGGATGTTGTGGTGTTTTTGGAACCAGTTTTGAAATTGTAATGTTCTAAAATCGAAACTCAACTTACCTTTAAGCATCTCTCTTGTATCATTTCTGATTTCATTAACTATAAAGAATTCAAACTCACGATTTCTATTGTCTCAAATCAATCTCTACACCGTTAAGAAGAACAATGAAATTACATACAACGGTGATTTATTGTTAAGTGTTTGGCATTTTAAATGGCCTTTTCGTGGCTTTAAACCAGTACTTATTCTTTGAAAGTCTACTCCATGTCTGTATATCTCATCCTAGACATTTCATATGTTTTAAACATCCAACTTTATCAACGCACATCCTAAAATAGACTACTAGCTTCCCACTGGGTTAAAAAATATGTCATGTATTAAATTATCCGATAATTTTGTTGATATAAGGCCAATATCATGGCCAATATACATAGCTCGAAGATTGAACGAAAAGGTGTGACCCCCGGTTCTTTATGAACAGAGTGAATATATAACTGATTGAAGAAAAAGTTTGGCTTGTACAGTGTAATATATAAGCTTTTTGAGTCAACTCTTAGTTCTATTATCTAGTGGCGTGATATATTAAATCTCAGGATGCGAATGGATGCGCCCCTTCCTTCAAAAGAATATTTTAAAGAGTCGTGCCAGTAAAATCAACAGAAGCACATATATCCCATCGAAAACTCTATTTGATTACATTAATAGTGCAAAAGACACAGTTTACTGATCGATTCGATAGTTTTTTTTATCATGCCTTCTAGATCTCTGAGAAATTCCTCTAAATACAACATTCAAAAAGTATATCATTATGAGTTAAAAATAGTAAGAAATGAGTGATTTCATGGTTTGGTATTAAAAGTTTTGGGGCCATATTGAATGATGTTCCTACTTTTTCACAAGGAGTATTAAATGGCTGAAAATGTAAGTGTGATGTAAATACAGAAAATAAAGATACAAGAGTCAGGTAAGGAGTGTGAATTTTCGACTATTCGAAAATGATTAAGAAGCTGTTAAAAATGTCACATAATATTTATTCGATTTCGTCTTCACGAATTTCTGATGATTTGTATATTTTGGTTATATCTCGTCTATGACTAAAAAATAATCGTTCCCCATCATTTGAAATATTGAAATAAATTTTGCCCTATATCGGTTCAAGAAAATGAATTAGAATTGTTGGAATCGTTGATATTTTTGAATTGCCAGCGAATCATTCAAAAGTTCACATGCGAATATTTTTTAATAACTTTTGTTTGAAGCAATGGATTAAATTTGTTGATAGTACAATTGTTTTTAAATTCTTCTACTCTTCGATTTTAATGTTTCATAAATTGGTAATTAATTACCACATGTAATTTAGAATATTGATCACAATTAATTGACAACCAAAGCTTCCAGTGACATCCTTTTAAACTTTTACAGTGTGACCAGGAAGTCACGCTACCTTTTGATTTTGAATAAAATTCGTTAAAACTTTACATGAATATACCAGATACATGGGGAATTTTTTACTTTGATAAACGAGTAGACATTTTCATAATTGGTTTCGCAATTCCGAGTTTAACTGGAAATTTCGTGTCCTAGAAAGAATGGTTCTGGTTTTTATTCAAATCATATGGGACGCACTTAAAAAAATATTAAATAAAAAATTAGCATTTAATGATGCAGCAGTAGCAAATTGAATAAAACTTTGAAAATATGTGCATGCGTTGGGTGGTTTTTTTGAAATTTAACGTCGGAAATAACTCTTAAAGAAAAAAATTAGTTTAAATTTATTTTAAGCGTGAAAAATCGATAAAAAGAGTGGAAAAATTGTTTAAAAATAATTTTAACAAAAGAGAGGCACTGCTCCAACCACTGTTTACAAAATTATCTCAAAATTCAGATCCTTCGGTTATATTCAAGATGATAGTCTTTGACGAGCTGGAAGCCCTGTGATAGTAAAATCTATCGAAAATATAAACAAAATAGTGAATTATACAAAAGAAGTCCCACTAAGTCGACAAGGAAAGCATCACAACAACTGGATATTAGAAAGGAATTTCATCGACAGATAGTTCATGCTGAGCTAAGTTTATATCCCCACAAAGTTCAAATGCAACAACCTCTGACTGATGCTGAAAAACAAAACATATTACTATTTGGTATAAATATGAATGACCGATTAACTAATCGCCAAATCGATATTAATAATTTTTTCAGGCTAACCCCATTTTTATATTGAAGGATATGTCAATAAACAGAATTAGAGAATATGAGACTCTGAATAACCAAATGTAGCCATGAAAAGAAGTTTACATCTAATCAAAGTGACTGTATGGACTGGGTTATGTAAAGGGTGCTTGATAGTACCCATTTTCATTGAAGGAACAGTTACGGCAGAAAAATACATTCAAATCTTACAGACTGAGTTCACAAAACTAATAGAAGAAAAAGACCTTAAAAATGTAATGTGTTTTTATGCAAGGTGGTGCAAGTCCTCACAGAAGAAATCGAGTGCTCTTTTTTTTATAGAAGAGCATTTCAGTGAAAAAGTAATTGCTTTAGATCATAACAAAAAATTTATGAGATTTGACTAGCCGCCTTATTCACCGGATCTTAACCCATGAGATTTCTTTCTGGTTGGCTATGTGAAAGATAGAATTTACAAATGCAGCCTCAAAGCTAGTTGAGATTTAAAGAGGGTTATTATTAAAAAGAGTTTTCGGAAATTGATTCAGAACTGATAAATAGTTTCTAAAATTTTCAGTTCGTCTTCGGGACATAACGAGGGCTAAAGGATCCCATATACAATCAATCTGTTTCTAGGTTATCTGATATAGTTTAAATTCATAGTTTTCGTATTTCCTGTTTAAATTTATAATCTGAAAATGGCGTAGTATTTTAAGTGCTCGTGCACATGTTTGCAAAGCTTTCTTTAATTTCCCACTGTTGTAACAACAAATAATTTTTAATCGAAACAAGTATTCTTATGTAGTTCACCACATATATTATGAAGAAAAATCAGAAATTCTGTCAAAGCTACGAAATTTTCATTTAAGACGGTAAATACGCCGCCAATTTTGCGCATTTCTACTTGTTTTTCAATGTAAAAACAATCCCATTTATCTAATTTATTCATGTAAAATTTCAACAAATTTTATCCCAAAAAAATTTTTATTACTGGGTTTTGCGTTCAAGTGATCGCACCTAATTTTTTCTTAAAGAGCTGATATCGAATGATAGTTTACTTCAATAAACATGTTTAATGTATTAAACCAAGATGAGGATGGTAAAAATATCATACAGGATAATTAGTTTGGCCAATGTTTTTTCGACTGTGGAGTGAATTGCAGTAGAATTTAATCAGGTCAAACACTTGTAAACTTACTGTCATACACAAGCGATGGCTAAATTTTGAAATAAAAAAACGAAATCTCTCTTTGGCTTGTAAAATAGTTAGAATTTTATTCCTTCGAAGTAATTGTAAATAAGCGGATACCACGAAAACACAACGCGTGATTCCGGTTTCTGAAAAAAATGAACATTTACAATATTTCAACTGATTAAATTCTATTGCCCTTCACTCCACAGTCAAAACAACATTCGCCAAACTGATGATCCTGCATGATATTTTTACCAACCTCATCTTGGTTAATACATTCAACACTTTTTTTGAAGTAAACTATCATTTGATAGCAGTTCTTAAAAAAAAATTAGGTGCGATCGATTGATCGCAAAACCTGGTAAACAAACGAAACTTAGCGTGACGTACTGGACGCCCTTTATAAGAACATAACCTTAAGAAATTGTTGACTTGGCTCAATTAAACCGCTTTTGTCTTTTTCCATTTTTAAGATATATTTTTCTCAACTCGTGGGCTATTTATACAGGTTGTCTCATTTCTGGGGCTTACCGCTGTTAGAATTTCATTTTTATCTTGAAAAGATAATAAGTTAATGGTTTTACATTTTTTAGAATTTTACTGGACTAATATGCAGAGATTGGACAAATTCTGCCCATGTTATTTTAAATATAAACGATAGTTAATCTCCATTTACTAATTTTCCTCGAAACTTTAAAATTGTTTAGCATCACTAATTTATCACTTTTAAGTTACAAAAAATAGCATATGTTCTTAGTAGTGTTGAGCATGGAATTCAGGGAATAAAATTGGAGACGATTTGCTCTAACATTTCTGTGATAAATGAGGAACATTTTAATAGAAATATCAACTCTAAAACGATTTCCTATATTAACCAATCATTTGATCAATTTCCGAATTTTTTATCTTTAGCCTAAGAGTTAATATTGTACAGCAATATGGTAATCTGTGGATTTGCTAAAAAACCTTTAAATCAGAGATCCATACATGAAGGATCAACATATGCACACATTAAAGAAAATCAGAGAATAGGGAATGGGTGAAGAAATGTTCAAATATGTACAAGGAACATACTATTACGCCATTTCTTATACAAAATATTCGATATTTTCCTAATGACATTCAAATTTTCTGGCGTATGTTTTTAAACAGAGCTAAACATAATCGATGTATAATATACATGAATAATGCGCAATTAATATTTATACCAAAATAGATTAGTATTCAGTTTTTATATTTTGAAAATACTTCTATGAAATGTAAACACGACTTTGATGAACGAATGAATAATCAGGTTAAATTTTTTACTCATATACACGTTAATCAGACCCAATCGATACGGTATTTTCGGCGATTAAATCCCGTTGTCATGCTCTTCTTCCATTCGCAAATGATTCTGAGACAATAAATGGATACTTCTTTTAAGTTATATCGTCTCTCAATGAAGATGAATCATAAAACATTGAAAGTTTTTACTTTCGATTTGGAGGATTTCTACATTTGGCATTTACGGGTTAGCGAGTTTGACCATATACATCTGAAAATTATACTTTTTATTTTTGATCTACTCATTTTCAAATTACCTCTTTTGTACCTGTTGACGTATTTTCAAAATATTAAAATGAAATATTTAGGCCATAGAATTTAATTGCTCATTTATTATATATAGCTCTGTATTATCATATTTCAATGTGAAAATTTGCAATAAGATATGGAGAACAGTTATTACAGATAAGAGAAGAACCTAAACTTGTTATGACTAATTATATACGGATTCGGGAATTCTAACTATTCGTTTTACAGTCTACAGCGATCACAAGATTCGGAACATGTTCAGGTTTGCTGTCACAAATAAAATTATAAGTTGAGATTTACGCCGGGCAAACAAACTAGCAGTTTAAACATGATGGGGAAATGTAATTTATTCGTGCAAAAGATATAACAATAAATATTAGTTTAGCGAGAAAAAATTCTCAATGATAATATACCAAGGGCCCACATCCACCTTTAAAGTAAAGAAATGTTTCAAATTCGTCCCTCGTAGGATTCGACATGAGTATGTGGCGCGGATTAATGATCAACAGTGAACTCTATTGAATACACTCCACCAAACAAGGCTCGATTCGACATTCGATCACAAAGAATGACGCCACAATAAATGCTAGAACAAATACAGAGTTTCAAATGATGGGTACCTGGTGTTCTAAATTGGTTATCTGACGCTTCAGGGTTGTTTTACTCAATGAACCGCGTTTCGGCACTAAGTAAAGAACATTATTATATATGTTATTTTGAATATACTCGTGAATTCAAGAACAGCAAAATCGCCCTAGGAGGAGAAAACGATGAATTGTTGGGAATGTTTTTGTTGTTCGAGCACGTGTTAGGTATATTTTGAGCGGAACAGTTATTTATATTTTTTCAGTTCAGTTTACCTCTTCAGAAAATATAAATCATAAAATTAACTTATTGGACCTATAAATTACAAAAACTCCACTTAATCAAAAATTGAAAAATAAGAATAAAACAAATATATTCCTTGTTTTCGATCACATAAAAGACATGTTACGAATGCGAATTAATAAACTTTTATATTTCATTTGAAAATTCTATAAACTTAAACATCATTATTTTTAGATTCCCGCACCAGATTATGTAATTTACGGTTCGTTATGTTGGAATTTGTTAAAATTCATCAGTAATAAATTTCGGACGGCCCCTAAGTAAACTTGAACCGAGTCTTCTTTGCCCTGTGGCCAGGCGGGATGATCGACGGTCATTCGAGTTAGCAAAAAGCATCAGCGTCATCACGTTGGTTAGTTAATCAATTTGAGCATGCTCTCTGGCGAATTGAGAGAAAGCTGTTTCTATAAAGCCAAGTTTTGATCGAGGTTTCGATTTCTGAATTTTGGTGCATCTGATTCTAATAAGTTAGTTCTATTGCAAGAATTTCAACGCTCGATTATCTAGTTATGACCATAAATTTTTGGAAAACATTTCGGCAGTCGGCTCTTAATGCCCTGCCACAAGACTTGAGATGCATCTATAAAGACATAAATCTCATGGCTCTCGACAAACCCTGTTATATTCCATTGAAATCGCAAAATCCGAAATTTCCATCGATCGAGAACTTCCTTCCCCATTATTCTCAGATTTATAGTAAGACTATCTCTGTGATCAGATGGTCGACTTCAAGTTGTTACACGTTCGGGAATAGGAAATAATATGTCCGGAGTTGTTTTATTGTCAAAAAACCCCCAGACTTATGATTACTTTCTTAATATTTACAATAACAGTCAAATAACTGAAAAATATATTGTGATATTGACATCTGAACCAAAAATGGATTCGGGAACGATCCAGGTTCCTATTCGACCCATGAATTGTGAAAAACGGAAAATGATGTGTGCACCAGACTGTTCGATTATTTATCAGGTTAGAGTTATTGTTACCAGAATCGGGAATTAGTGGCAGACGATGTGCTACCTGCGATATCTGACTTCAAAGTTGTGTCCATGATGAGACCTCCGCCTACCCCTAATACAACTGTTTACAAAAATTATTTTTCAAGAACACGAGCCTGTGTATGTGTTTTTCACACCTCAACATGTTTTAGAGACCAGGTATTTTGAATTATGTTGAGATCAGGGTGCATTGCAGCGAGATACTTGGCTGTCACATTCTGGGTGATCATAAGTACTCTGCAAATTCAAATAAGCCCCAAGTATTGTCAAAATTCATGATGAAAATGCTCAAGTTAGAGAATTTATGGAATGTAAAAAATCTGCCTGTGTTTATTCATTTATCACAAATTTCGTTCCGTTCACCTGAACCCCCTTATAAACAAATCGTTATCAAGTCACCATTACCAGAATATTTCACAACCTGTGTAGATCTTTTACAGATACCTCATCGCAATTATGAATTCTAAAGTTAATTTAATTATGGTCTATATTTTTCGGATATTCTATGCATGTTTTGAGTATTTATGTGATTTTTCTAATACAACTATTTCATCTGATTGTTATCTGCTTTAATAACATGTCACCCTTTCCATAACCCTATTTTTAGATCTTCACGAACAAATTTATTGCCCACGAGTTTTACGTATATGCCACCCACAAAAAGATTATCGGTAAGGTTATCTCTGCCAACAGATTTGTCTGTATCATAAATCTATATTTCATGATATTTAAAAGTTTGAACATGTTTTAGTAAATCAATTGTACGCAGCGAACGCTTTTGATAAGGTATAATTATTTATGGCAAGCCTGTTATAAATAGTTTTGTTTCGATTTATAAACATAATTGATTTGTTTTATTGAGCATTTGGTTTGTCAGATTTTGTTGTTTTATGATAAGCTCACCTTTTAATTATGTAATTTTAGGGACGTATTAGTTATGAAAAAGTGGATCATCAATAGCTTGTCAATATTATTAAGATCAGAAACTTCAAAGAAACAATAATTTTGATATCGTTACAATCAAATGTTTATTTAAACAAAAGACAAGAGTACACTATTACTGGTCACAATGCGTACATGCGGAATTTTTCGAGTCATGCAGAAAATTTAGATTTCCATTTCAGAAATAAAGATTTCGGAAAGTCTTTACAAAGTGATCGACAAAATTCTCTATTTTTGACTTAAGATTCAATATATATAATGTTTTCCTGCAAATATTCCTAATTATCACGTGCGGGTTTTGCGTCGTTTTGTAATAAATTGATTCATAAGTTCAAAAATTTAGTCTTTTGATTCTGCGCAGTAAAAAACATTGGGCTGCCTAGATGTTGTTTCACACAGGATTGTTTAAATCTTGGTAGAAAGCATAATTTTAACTTTTATTACAGATAAATAGAAAAAAATTAATAAAACGAGGGGGTGGTATTGAAGATTCAATCATATCTACCTACTTCACATAGCCTCCCAGGCCAGAAGGTCGCCTTTGGTCACAAGTAACGTGGCACGAAAGAAAAAAGTACGGAAACTATCTGATAAAAATACCAACTAACATATTTGAACACAAAAAATATAAAAAATAGATAAAAAACTATAAAATATAAAATACCAAAAAATAACAAGATAAAATAAAACCAAAGAAAAGAAACAAAGCAATAAATAAAAAAATGGCCATATGGAACATATAATGTAACGGTAAATGATAGTTTATTATTTTAACATTGTTTTGGTCTTGATAATTACTTTATTTAAAACTAAAATTGAAACAAACCGAGACTGGAAAAAAGTTCAACAAAAACTACAAAAAAAAAGAAATTATATTTTGGAGGTGGATACAACGAAGCAGCGTGTTTCAGAAGCACCAGCATTGCCTTGGAAGGATCAATAATAAATTTTTTCAGCCAGAAGAACTCGCAAAAATGATCAAGAAGGCTTCCTTTCTTGTGCGCATGTGGTAACTTTCGTTTAACTTACCACCACAGCTTGTCTATATTTTGTGTGTGCTCCAGAGAAAAGGTCCACAAAATTATAGCTGTGGTTTACTGTGAAATGACTCCACCCCTCTTGTGTCAGTCCATCACAGCCTTTCCGTCAGTTGGTAATAATCAAGGAACCCGGGTGTACCTTTCGGGAAATTATATCGATCAGGCAGATTGAATTTCTTTTATTATCAGAGAAAAGTAATAAGAAAACTTGTTTTGTTTCACGACAAAACCCAACCACAAGCCACTGTCCATCTATTACTCGCCCAAGATTGAATTTTCGTCTGCCAAACTTTGCCTCGTCTATTTCAACTGTTAGGCCAGGCCCACCAATTTTTCCTCCTGATGCCTCTATAACTGCTTCGATGCAGACCTATCTAATAAATGTTATCCAATCACAAATGGTTCTGGATGATAATAAATTGTTGTCATTTCTGATATTGCAATCGAATGTTAGAGATTCTTAATCATATTTGCCTCTAGCAAATTCCGAACACAGAATTAGAATTTCTTATACCTATATGTGTGCTCCTTCGAGAAAACTCCCTTTTCGAGTTGACAGATATTAAGTTTAGGGCATTTGCGATTGTAACAGCGAAACCCCAAGGGAAATCTAGAGTCTTCCTTCCTGTTGTCATATATCAACGTGCAGGGTTTTCTGCATCTTGAGCAAGTCCTTTCCAGTTTGATGAGTTCCAATTGACAACAAAAATTTATGATTGATTCCATAGATTGCATCA
>JWZT01000332.1:239102-257219 GCA_000827895.1 Thelohanellus kitauei
AAACATGGGGAGGATGCTCATAACAAATAATTTTTGGTTCATAGTACCTTACAGGAATCGTGCAAAACCTCGACACAGAACGAGGATATTTATGCTATTTCTTTCATTAAACTAATCAACCCCTCATATATTAAATTGAATATCTTAATGATTTGTTTTCTATTGTAATAACAGCCACATTTTCCTAGAGGGTTAGGATTGAAAAAATAACGAGGTTGTGAGATTATATTCGAAAATTTGTTTGTTTCGACGACCAAATTTTATTGATTATTCCCGAATTAATGGATCTCATCGCATCTACGTCCTTAATAAATAGGTCATGCTATGTCTGAATAGCGGCCTGGCAAGCGTATCATTAACATTTATCGATTATTACGGAACAAGATATTATAAAACGAAGCCTTACCTGCCTCATCGGTTTCTCCGTTCGATTAATATTATTATTTTTTCATCATCTTTGATTAATCGTTCTTTATTTTGTGATCACGAGGTTATGTTGCGAGAGGAAGCCGAATGGCTTACTCTGATAGGGCGATCGACTCACCTGTGCAACTTGTGATCCAACGACTCAATTTTATTATTTTATTTTTTACGTCACTGTGTTGACCTGTAAATCGTTGATTATACAGGGTTTCCCACTCATTTTCGCCATTGTCCCATTCATTTTCGCCAAAATAAAATTGTATGTTTTTTTAATATGGCGAAAAGTTGCATGGATCTGGCTATTACTGTTATGCTAAGGTACACATAGATCGTTGCCTCATAAGAGAAATTATAGAACACTAAATATAAATTAAATCCTAAATTTATTAATTTATCATTATTAAAATAAAAAATGTAGAATTTTATTTTGGCGAAAATGAGTGGGAAACCCTGTATCTGGGTTTGGATCAAAGGGTATACCTCCATTTGATCGTAAATCATATACAGATATTTTTCGATCCAACCACGAGAGCCCACGCTAATATAATTGAAGGAAATTGGAAGCACGCCAGATCCTATAGGTCCTCAACGGGAATAAGAAAATGGCTATGTAGAAGCTATCTTTTGGAATATTCCTATCGCCAGCAATTCCACGATCGTACTTTCAAACAAAGCTTTTGAAGATTTTTAGCCCATACTAAAGATATATACAACCCATATATAGAAAATAAATTTATTGAACTGCTCCAGCTAACAAATGAAAACTTAATTTTCCTTCCAGAACTACAGGTAATCATAAATTAATCCGACTGACGAAGGCAAATCCAGCGGTTTTTCGTAGTATTGAAAATAAAAACAAATTGATATTTTTTTCATGTTCTAATGTAAATTGATGAGGGATTTTGGATTCGACAGAAAAGAATGATTCCGGGTTATGTTTTGAAGCATTTTTTAATTCAAAATGAAATAAAGTCTCTCATAAGGCTGTAATTTTTCCATATTTTAATATTTTAATCAGAAGAAATCAAATAAAAGAGCATGACTAGAAAAATTGCGCACGTGCCCACTGTGGCGCACAATAGTGTACTCTTGCCAAACAAAAACCGGGGCTGATTGTTTTGTCTCAATATAAGATATAAAAGTATAAATTCAGCTCTCAAAAATGATCGAGACCATATAAAAACTCCGCCTAAGGATTGAATTTTAATTTTTCTGTCAAAAAATTATCTTTTAAACTTAGTTATATAAACAACTGATAAAGTAACGTAATATATGTAAAATAAGTTTGCTTTTCAGGTTTTTCTGATGCAATATAGTCGACATGTTCGGATCTGACTAAGAAAACATCACTTCAGATCTGGACAGATATGTCAATGTATTTTATAATTTTGATGATCCTAGAAATTCTGAGTCAGAATCGCTTTGTGTTTTAAGAACCTAGTTATCACTTTCTTTTCATTCGGGTCCAGATATTGTCAATGTGTTCATGAGATGAAAAAAATATCCATTACAATTTAAAACTAGAATAGATGGTGATGTAAAACGGAAGAAGCAAATGCGATTCAAACATTTTTTCACAATTGATATTTATCCATTACTTGGATTGATACGTTTTAGGTTTCACCATGTAAGTAAATGAGTATAAGATAACCAATCTTTTAAATGGCTAAAAGTTTTCAGTATGTATTTTTTTTTATTTTTATTGTAATATTCAAACTTCGACTATAAGAAAAAGCATAAAAACTAGCGGGTTGGAGAGCCAATTAAATACCTCAGCTACTGCTTTTTGCTGTTCTTGTTATGGTTGAGAGAAACATGTCTATTGATATAAAGCAGCAAATTGGGCCTATTAATTAATTACGTATCCCCCGACCTCAATTAGAATGTGAATATACGGTTCAAGATACGTTAATACAAAAACTTGTTGTATCTGTTTGAATGGAAGAGTTACCTGGATGCTTACAGCAATCTAAACCAACCACCAGTTACCATCAAGCCAATAAATCTGTAGATCCACACAACAATTTCTTTCGTAACAAAAAACTCCGCCTTTATTAAACTCGTCTCGCAGGTAGTTTCGCGAAACCCGGTTGAATAAAACCAATGCTTTAGAGAAGGACTGACAGATGGGTTGAAATATGATATGGTTGAAACATGAACCCAGCTCAGCTGAAAAACCCCACGGCCCATGTGTAAAATAATCTTGGTCAATGCTGATCTTCTGTAGCACCGTAGGGTCAAAAACCGGAAAACCTTGACTTTTTCAAGGAACTCAACGTTGTGTTGTAATATCTACAAAACATAATATTAACTTTAAAATTAGGAGTCTAATGAAGTTTAACGTCAATTGAGTACGGTTTCCGAAAACTATGGTTGTTAAATGTTACATTCTGTGAATTTTCATTCATGCTTGTTGATAAACTCTAAGTTATTGTTCTTCTAGACGATAATAGTCCTCAAGCTTATCTGGTCACGATGTTCCAGATGTCCCATAATAGATTAAGTTGCATTTATCGATCAAAAGCTTTATTAAAACTAAGGAAACTTTTATAGAGGGAGCTAACTATAATTAGTAGAATGTCTATGTTGATATATATCTGAGTAGGATATTCGTAAACCATTTCCAAGCGTTCTGGCAGCACTTCGATCACATTAATACTCTTATGAGAAAAAAATCAACACAAATTGCACAAAGAACTCCTGAATGAAGCTAGCCTATCAAAGAATCTGCCTGATAACAGAAAAATGATATGTACGTTTTTTAAAAATATCTTGAATTGAGCCCTTTTAATTGAGATGATAAAATATGACACAGCCCTAACTTTTTCTCTATTAACGATATTTCAATCTTACAGCGTCTATGAAAATTATTCCCCCAAACAGGAGCAACTTTTAAATGATGACCACCCTAGTGTTCATTTATTAGGAGGAAACACGTCGTCAAGTACACTGCCACCAGACTCTGATTCTTAAATGTCATATAACTTGATAAAATGCCACTTTATGTACTGATTCGTAAATCGGGAACGTAGTAGTTATTAATGCATTCGATTGATATGCCTATCGATAATGGCGCAAGAACAAGAATGAACAGAGAATCACGCGACATACCTTCAGTTCCATCAAAATTAAGGCTCGTCAGGCTTCTTAATTGTGACATTAACCTAATTAAATGTATGACTGAACCAGGCCGCTATAAAGGGCGGCTTTTTTCAAATTTGGAGTGAAATGTCTTACGTTTTTGGATCATTATATTTTAACACACTTCCTCTTCATTTAACCTGAATATTATTAAAAATAGTTCAGACAAACAAGCACGGGTTTATGGAAAAGCCCGCGTTTGATTGTTTCTACAAAAACAGGGATTTTAACAAAACCCTTGTATTAAGTGTATATTCCCATTTTAAACCATATACGGGGTTTAAAAATAAATGACTAACTTGACTAAAAAGAGTATATGTCTTTGAAAAAACTTGTTTTTGAAAACTGAATCATCATAATCAAATTTTTTAGGAACGCTGTAGAGGTTAGACATTCACCACTCCGGACTGTATGGCTTCATTGCTAATAAGGTAGATCTCGTTTATTTTCATATAATCAAGATATTTGGGCCTTTTTATGGTGCAAATACGAGGTTGGTAGTTTTAGGCTTATTTCAAGAGTGCCACAACAGAAAAGGCATAACTGAAGACCAACTTTTGGTTTGTTGTGGTGACTAACCTGGTTTTTAATGATTTAAATATAGTCTATTTCATTTTTGCGTCTTAACAAACTGTCACTCTTTCTTGTCCAATCCGCCTTTTATATTACAAAACCCAGTAGTTTCAGTTTATGCTGAAATTAATGTTTAACACCTTCCAGTGTTTCACTCTTTCAAAACACTTTATATGTTGATTGATCAAAGTGTTTTGGAGCAACTGTCTTATAAATTACATTTGAAACTCAAAAAAACCAACATGTCATTTTTCAGCAAGTCAACAAAATTTACAAACTTAATTATGAATTTGTTCATAATCACTTAAAAACACCATTTCATCATTTTTGAGACCAAATTAATCTATTTCTAAGAAAATGATGAATGTTTTAAAAACTAGACTATTGATTTGTTAATCTCATGGAAACCTGACATAAACTTGTTAGAGAAGGATTCCATGTCAAAAGGTTGATGTGTTGTTGGATTAATGATTTCAAGACCTATTGATGTGCCAGATTATCTCTCAGCCAAATATAGTTGATCTACAATGTCGAACCATAATCACGCATGTTGAATTAAATTATCTGAACACATTGACGTAGGATTAGCTCTTCTCTGCTCACCACGAGTCAAAGACATTAACACCACCATATTTAATAATTTCTGATGTAAAATCAACGGTTATTCAGTTAAAATTTTCTTATTTTAATCGAAACTAAAATATTAAGCAATCCAATCAAATTCATTGAGAGATTTTAGTGATTGGCAATTCATGATTGACAAAACAAGTCAACAAGAATTCGATTTTTGTCGAGATATGCCCTTTGAACCACTATTAAAGACAGAAAATTGAACAACAAGTATCTGTTATATTTAACTGCCTTTTCTTAAATCTTTTATTGTATAAAAGTAAGAATATTATGTTAAAGGGGAGAAAGATATTATGTGAATTTCAAACAGTCCTTAAACAATTGTTGCATTCACATATCAATCAACAAAATGGCCTGCTGAATTATCGTGGTCCTCATAAGATAACAAGTAGAAATCTCTTTGGGATGTGAATAAGCACAAGGAGCAATTTACACGGTTTCAGATAATGAAAATATTTATTTTAACACAAAGCATCCATTCCTAAACAAAAAAGTTACTTCAAAAATTCGGTGATTAAAATATAATTGTTTTCTCAACTCGTGGTGACTAAATGTCTTTAAATTCTTTGAGTTAGATCTGTCACTCTGAATCGCGAGTGCAGGTATATTGATGTGCCAACCAAATTCCTTTATCTGCCAGAAATAATTAGAAAGAAACTTATGAATAAATATTTCGTACGACAGATAACTAAGCCGTGTCACTTTCTGAAGTTAATACACCCGAAATAAAAAAGAAAATCATCTAACAGATTGTAACATTCCTGCTCGAATTATTTGAAACGGCTATTGAGCAAACAACAGCATTGATTGTGTAACCATGCACTTCCAATTTTTATCTTCGGTTTATCTTATAAAAAATGAAAACATATTAAAAAACGTATTCCAAAGTTTTAGATATCAAATGAATTTAAAAAAGTAAAATAGGGTAATTTTTAGGAAAACTACACCAAAGTAAAATCAGGTTTATTTCATAAAATGGCAGTAAACAGCTCAATATTCATCCGTTTTGATCAAAAGTATTCCTATATAAAGTTTTGGATATTTTTGAAAAAAATACACTCATCTTAGATTTCATTTGAATGATTCACTTTTTATGTAAAGGCTATAGGTGGTATGGAAAATATTTTCTTTTGTTGCATTTAAAGATTCCTAACACCCAACCAAAAACATTTTTTTGACCTCGATTTTAGGAGGTGTACAAACCTGCACTCCAACAATAAACATCAGCACGTGATTTCCAGAACTCAACTGGAAATAAAGGCAAAATGCAATCTTCTCTTATTTTCTTTAATTATTATTGTATCGGTCGTTTTTCGTGTCAAATTTTCTTTTCGTTGTACCGTTGACTGAAACTTGGTATCAAAGAAGCAAATGTTGTGATATTTGATTAAAAATATGGGAATCATAACGTTTGAAACAGTTTTCGACATTTGTTTGATATCTTTAACCCAGAATATTTTAAATTAGGAGATTCAATAGACAAAAATTCCCAAATTAGGCCTTAAAAATTACTATATTTGTTTCAGATTCTCCGAGTTGCCTTCTTAAATGCAAAATTATAAAAAAAGTCTTTATTTTAATGATACTTTATCCCGGTTAGTATTCTTGGTAGTATTTTACTTATTTTCAGTCAGGAAAACAATCCTGATTCATTAAAATACTGGAATCGTTTGTGAAACTCGAGTACCCTCTGTACGGCCTTATTTTCATATCTATTAGTATTATTTTAACTTGGTCCGCGTTAAAGAGCTTGAGATATTTGAATGTTTCCAATTCACATGGAAATTGTTTATCAGACAAAAAGGAATCTAAATTCCATAATATCGAACCATTATTGACCGTTAAAACTTTTGAAACGTATCTTAAAGTTGAAATCAAGAACTTTAAAACTACACTTTGGTAAAATGTTTTTCTAATTCATATGGGGATCGATATGGCCCACATTTGGAATAACAAGTTTGTGGGATGTTCTCCCTATCCAGTTAAATAAAAACAGCGTTAATTTAACTACTTTGAATCAAAACGATGATAAAACTCTTGAAGTCAATCGAAGTCAACAAAATCTGATTTCCGATTCTATCCAAAATAGTAAACATTAAATTGATCCAAATTTGAGAGCCTTAATACTGTTCACATATAAATTTCTTATCTTCATTAACGAAAAACTCAATGATACCCCTGAGATCTTTGATTATTTTTGCATGTGCACGATAACAAACACTCAAACAAACATAACGGTTAATGTGTCAACAAATACTACTGTAAGATTGACGGGATACGTATTTTGAATGAAAGAAAATATAGATTCGATTTTGCCAGATCAAGTACCAACCTCTGATGAGGCTCAGAACTCCAATGATTCACAGCCTGAATCATCCCGCAAATCTTTGTCACTAATTAGTACCATTCTGTTATTGTTTGGTTCAGTATATGGTACAGGAGTCTATATATCCGTTGACATTACTATCCATTACATACCTTCCTTGTTTTACAGTCTTTTGATGTGGTTTGTTGGAGGAATGGTGGCTCTGGGTGCCAGCTTATGCTATGTCGAATTAGCTCTTCTACTACCTTCTTGTGGAGGAGAATATGCATATTTTAACGAGGCATATCATGAAATTGTTGGTTTCTCTTTTATGATGTCTAATTTATTATTTATTCGACCTATTAGTATTGCTGTTCTGGTCCTGTACGCAGCAGAGGTTATATTTGAGGCAGCTTTAAAAGACAAACCATTTTGGCCCTGCAGATTAACGAGCATAGGCATCGTTTGGTGTCTCTTCATTCTACACAGCTGCAGCAACAAATACTCGATTAAACTCAACAATTTTTTGACTTATTTGAAGTTTTTAGTGTTGTTATTTATCGTGGGTATTGCGAGCTACAAACTATGCACTGGGCAAACGGAACACATTCAAGACTGGGGTTTCAAAGCTCAAATAAGTCCTCTGCTGCTCGGAAATGGTTTTTACAGCGTTATGTGGGCTTATGATGGGTTTAATGTCCTGGTTTATATGGTTGAAGAAATGAAGAATATTAATAACATTAAAATCGCCTCAGTTATTGCACTTGTTGGTGTCACAATCATGTACTTGATGATGAGCTTCTCTTATGTTGTTATTGTTGGAATTGAGGGACTACTACACTTCAATGGCGTAGTTAATTCGATCGCTCGACCTTATATTAAAGATGGTTCATATGTTATCATGGCATTACTGTCGCTATCAGCCCTAGGATCAGCTAATGGAGCAGCTTATTCGTCAGCAAGGTAAATATATATGAAAATGAACAGAATTTATATTGATGGTGCAAGAAACCACCACGTCCCATTCATTATGGCCACAATTCATAAAAGAAGAGGTACAGTGATTCCTTCGTTATTTCTACAAGTACAATTTTTGTAACTTAGGCCATTTTAACCTCAATGTTTTTAATCGTGCCTTTTGCTAAGAAGATAGACATTCTTGTGAATTATTTTTGTGGATCTATTTGGATATTTTACTTTTTGACCATCATTTCAGTGATCGTTCTTCGTTTTAAAAAGCCCGGGAAACGGAAATACAAAGTATGATTTTACTCATTTAATGTCCCCTATTTGATAGTGATTCCGCTGTTGGTTTTGATCCCGATATTTCTTGTGATAAGTTTTATTAATGACTGGATGCAATCCCTGATATCCGTTCTCGTGATTATTATATCGGTTCCTATTTATTTCATTTTTATTTTTCAAGGTGGTCTGTTGGATAGATCCCGATGTTGCGAACACTTTCGGAAGCGAATCAACTCTGGTTGGGAAAAAATGAACAAATTTTTGATGAAAACTTTCAATTTAGAAGTTTCAAGCAGAGCAATTGAATAACATTTTTTATGATTTTTTTATTTTTTAAAATACTCAGCATTTCATTGTTTTTAATGTCTCGAAACCGCTTTGAATCTTTTTCCTCTCTATTTTATCTTCAAATCTAGGGGTGAATACGATTTTTGGCTGAAAATAGCACTTTGTTGCAATGGAACTAGGGCCTATTACCTACAAGTTTGGAAAAAAGTTAATTTTTTCTAGCCAAGGTTTCTATTATAAATTAAAGTTAGAAACATGGTCAATTCAACATTTTCTCAGACACCATACCCATTTAATTCGGATTAAAAAACTTAAAGCCATTACTGTTTGAAATAAGAGGCTAAGAGATTGATAAATACGGTGAATAACCATAACTCGATTCTGAACTTCCTATATTTAAATAATGTGTAGATCTCTGGAATAAATTCTATAAGAACGCATCGACTACATTATCGGAATTTCTTATCACTCCGAAATTGTGAATTAAATCAAAGAAAGCGGTGTCCCTTCGTATTTCAATTGTTAAAATGGCAAACATTTTTCGCATTTGGTTTATTAATGATAAACTTGAAGGAACTAACTTATTGTTCTTTGGAGGGAAATAAACGGATTTGCATATCATTATCGTTTATAAGGGAAAAATCAGTACAGTAGAGTATTTTCGATATCAAGATGCAGTAGCGTTTGAATTTCATCAAATAAAAGACCCTGATTATCACTCGTCATTGAGGCGTAGTTTACAAAGTAATGGTAACAAAATGTAACTTTCCAATTAAAAAATGTTCCTGTAACTGCTTACTGAAAAAACTGAACTTCAATATCAGGCAAAATATATCTCAGGCATCAATATCGAATTACGATTGTCGAAATTGAAATCTAGTTTAGTCCAACAATCGTATTTTTACTATCAATAAAATAAGAACCATTATTGTATTGATAATTGTAAAAAATAGGATGAAAATTATTTATTTTTAATTATCTATTATCTGCAAATTTCAGTCTAAACGTTACACTTGTTACAAAGGAGTTAGACCTCCAAAAACATTTATCTTGGTAAATATTAAGTTTTCTGGGTTCATTAATTTAATTATTGAAACCCTGATGATACTGATCATCCAAAAATGGCAAATCCTTGCCAAACACGAAACGAATATCTAATCACCATCAACTATTTTTGGAAAGTTTATAATCCTTTCAGTGATTAGCCAATGGTCAGTAAAGGAATATGATGGTATGGAGTGAAAAGCCATTAATCATGATTAAATTTTATTTGGCACTCCTAAGCTCCAAAGAAGTGAACTTAAAGCGATTTTATATATCGACCTGTTCTATTGTAATATAGGTACTTTACGCAACATGGGAAAACCTCGATATTTAATATTCATCTGAATTGTATGTTCTATCTCCGCTCAACATTGTTAGAATATTAATATAATTATTGATCAAGAGACGTTGTTCCGATGATTACCACGTATATCGAACGTCATTTATTCAAGAGTTAATTTCTTTATTTTATAACTTTGAAGCCATCTGATAAAGTAAGTTAAGTGTATGTATATTGAAAGGCCTAACAATCATTAGTTCAAGTATTGTTATAACTCAAATATAAGTGCTATCTAACTAAACCCAATTATAGGCGAATTTCGAAGCCAAAATTGATATTCATTTCATTTTGGGATAAAAGTGAAATGATCCCTACGTTTTTGATTGAATATTTAGTTGTGAACAGAACGAACAAATAAGTGATGGTATATTATATCTTCATTTTGTAAAATTTATATGATATCAGTTACTTAAAGCAGAATGCCAAAGCAAGACCAATCTAACTAACCACCAGTCCTCACCTTATTACCAATTTCCACGGTCCAAATATCTGGATTTAAGTCTGACCAGATCTTTACTTCATTGCCAGCCTAAATTTATCGTCTTGAAAACTTTGAAATGAACACATTTAGAATTGAACATGATTGCGTCCTTTTTGGCGGTCATAGTTTTGACTTCTACAAGTTAGAATTTCACTACTTTTAGGATACCTAAGTAATTTGGTATCGAAGTTTTCGAAACACTCTTTTATCGAGGCTGTCTGATAATAGGCAATAAGTTCCTAAGGGTAAGGATGCTAAGTACGCCGATAGTCGGAAATTGACGAAAATTTTGTATGTGAAAGCCTCCCTCTTCTTGTACAACAATATGGCGAACAGTATTTTGGTACCAGAAATAAATAAATTCAAACATAAATGAAATTACGAATTGACATTCTTTTTGAGAATCTCGCACCAAATAATATCCATCCTGTTTGTCTTTAAGAAGGTCACAGACTTCAGAACGCGAAATGCTTCCATGGTACCTGTAAAAAACCAGAAATTACCAAGGATATTTTTCTAACAATTCTTTTTCGTCCCTAGATTAGTTTAAAGCAAACTTTTCGTTGACATCCCTTGTAAAACTAGATCCCGATCGAGCTGTAGATTGAATCTTTTTCGGCCTATAAATAATCGTGTTTTATACATTTTCTTAGATAATCCTAAGTTTAAGATGAAATCAATATAATTTGATAAAAATAAAATCTTGAAAATAGAAATAATTGAATATGTACTTAAGAATGTCAAAATCTGTTAAACGAATTTATTTCTGGAACTGAAAAATTAACTCCATGAGCGATCAGAGAAATATATAATAACAAACGCAGATACTACCCGTTCGTTGCTTTCGAAGATAGATTCTCTTATCGCCGACTACGACGAAAACTTCATGTGTCAGAACTAGGACCATAAATTATGAATTGGATTATTTTAACGGGTTTATAACATGGGAAAAGTCTTTATATTTGAAAGGAAATTCACAATCTTCACCCTCAACAGAAATGATTTCAAAAATATCGATTATGATGTATCTAGTTGTAAAAAAAGACTCTTCATTTGATATTCTTGGAATAAATGAAGAGCCGTGTCATCATTATTTCGATAACAACTCATTACTTTTGCGTGATCCATTATGGCGTAGAAATTATTCAGAAAATAGACATAAATATAACGCACTATTCAAGACCGCTTGGTGGCTCTTACACAGTACCTTAGGCTCTTATGAATAACACTTTTGTTAATGTTGATTTAATGCGTTTCATTGAATTTCCTGCATACCAAATATTTCAGTCATTAAACAAACTTCCTAAAATGAATGATGTGTTTTGGAGTAGAGGTGTGTATTTTTTATCAAAAGAGCGTCTCGGTTCTTTTCCCCTTTTTAGAGAATCAAATAATTGGAATAACCATTGAACGTTTTAAATTTAAAAAATTTAGTTAATCAGGATTCAATTTTCTATATTTTAATGCCAAAATCTAATCTCATCAAAATCAAAGGCTGCTTAATTTTGAACAAAAAAAATAATGACATTGACTAATAGCCCTTGGAGTGGGTTGATTTTCAATTAATTTTCATTTCTGAATCATCGGAACAATATTAAAATAACTAATCACGTGTAAGATAAAAATTTATGAGTGATAAAAAGATAATAACCCAGGGTTGGTTCACAAAATGGTCGACAAATTGGAAAACCCGTTTAAAGATTTAGAAAATATCAATTATAACATCTTTGCATTGTTTAAGGGCTAAACGTTTTTCAAGCATCTATTTTATTTGCAGAAATTTTTAAAACTCTTCATATTCTTAAACAGACACGATGAATAAATTGTCTTTGAACCGATTTAAACACGTTCAATAAAGGTGGATGGTTGATTATTTTACTGTGAATGATGTTATTTGGCAACAAAGTAAACGGTAGTTGATCGAATAGTTATCAATTACAACACTTTTATATTGTATCGGGTAATCTTTAAATTAATTAAATTTTATGCCCTTATCTCTGGAAATATTTGAACATTCATAATACAAATTATTTTATAGAAATGAGAGATTATTAGTTCCTACTTAGGTGAATACTTAGCTTATAATACATTTTTTTTTAGGATTTGCAGAATCAAAAAATGGTTACCTCTGTAGTTTGAGCCGTCACTTAAGCAACTTTTGACTTTTGGGAGGCACCCTTGATGGATTCCAATCCCACAAAATCCATTGGCGCAATTATAACCCTGACACAGTGAACCACTGGGTATTAGAAAATTAAAACTGTAAAAATTTGCCACAGACGTAACATTCTGTAATTTTTGTGAATGTATGCAACCGAAAAGAGTGTCCCTCTGTCATTAAAATTGATATTACTCATTACAGATTCGTCAATTTGATTTGACGTTCTATTTAAAAACCCAAAAACCTTAAAATATCGATATTCCTCAAAATTTCCGATGAGTTTTCATCGTCGTCAAACATAATGTTAAAACCCACGGCTTTTGGTTTAAAAAATCAAGTTACCTTGGGTATCTGACTCAATAGTAATGCTAAGTGCTTTCTGTGTTATAAATATGCTTACTCCTATGTTTTTTGGATCGTAATTCGTGCGGAATGCGAATTCATCACAATCGACAATATAATTGACCATTATATTTTTATCGGCGCATTTTCCTATGAACATGCGAGTTTCCATTATCACCACATAGCGGGAAAGCTGCTTGGCCGAGTTGTTCTTTTTTCCTTCAGATGCCATCACCAATTTGATGGGCCCCTGGTACAAAATGCGGCCACATTCGTTGAGCTTTGTGAAACCTTTTTCCTAAATTATGAATTCGCTAAACAATCTTTTTGGGGTAGGTAATTCTTAGTGAAGCAAACATTTACCTTCTCTCAAGGGCTGATATCTTCATGGATTCATCGAGATCCTCCTCACATTTATTGATGACGTCTAAAATATCCTTAAATATCGATAATGAACAAACCTTGATTTGTTCGAGCCCTTTTTGAAGTTCCTCTTGTCGCGCTGGATTCGAAGACGAGTGCTTGATCATTGCCTTGGGTTGAAGTGCGAATATACCTCAACTTGTATACGATATCTCGTAATGTGCTGCATAGGAGTGATCAACATGGATTTAAGATCGAATATCTTGGCTTTAGGGTCGAAGTCTTTTACCACTTCCTACAATTAGAAACCAAAAACCGTGATTCCCTTTCTTAATTTTGGATCCTTCCAATGTTTATCCGCCTGTAATTGCATTTGACTCAATTTGGACACAAACGGCACGTACTCCAAGAAGTAATGTTTCTAATTATAAAAATTGCTACATATTTGATGAACGTGTGAGCTACTGTCCTGTTTTTTATGTCGTCTTTGACTTTTGTGAACGATTGGGAAATGAAATTTTGGGCGTTTTTCATGTTCTGTAAATCAAAGAACCAAACTTGAAAGTTGCTGAACAGAATTTCAACTTCCGCAAAACTCAACTTTTCGGCCAGATAATCATAGATCTTTGAGTATGAAACTCTTACCTCTCCTAATAGTTCAAGATGGTACATGAAGAACTTTTTATCGTTCTCCAAAAATTCGGCCACCGAATTCTCATACTTGTCTCGGGATTTCGAAATGCTGAATTCTTCCGATGATTTTTGGGAGCTCTTTGATCAAGTGGATAGTTTACGATAAACTTATCAGCACTCATGTAGTTGTCCTCAGCATCCCCAGATTTGGGCATATCATAAACATAATGATCAGTGTCATTCTACTCAGACAGAACTGATACGTCGTTCGTTTCATCATTTGTATCGAAAACTATTTCTGACCCATCAACTCTGATTATTTTATTCGTGATTGGACAAAAAAAGCGCCTGTTGAGGAAAGAACCTACTTGAGATGAACTTTTGTTGATGCCTCAAGATTAGAAATGTCCTCCAAAGTGTGGAATACCTGTCTTTTATCGTGGTTACTTTTGTTAGATTGGTTCCATAATAAAGGTCGCATGGATTGAATAGCTGGTCATCGGTCATTTCCAAAATGTTTTTACATCCACTTAAAAATTGTCCAAGGTTGGCAATCGCTTGGTTCTAGGGTCAATAACTCACAAACAAGTGTAGATTGTTTAGATTTATTGACCTGGCAGAATTTTTCACCCACAATCAAATTTAGAATTTCACACAATATCTGCCCGTTTCGGATGGCGTGATACAACGATTTGATGTCATGTATTTTTTCAACCGATGGGTCAACCTTGCTGCTTGCGAGGAATTCTTTCACGACTTTCCACACTTCAGTCATCTCAAAGTTTATTTGAGCACATATCAGATTACATATTCGAAAATTAGAAAGATAAGCTCATATATTGTTGATATGCTGTTCGATTAAAAACGCAAATATCACCAATTGACAATATATGAGCGAAACATATTTCATTCATTTTCCCAAAATATGCCACTCTAGGGGGTTTTGGGTCTAAAATTTAATTTTTACCGACTAACTCTTAAGCTCGAGACCAACATTTAAAGTTCCCTTCAAAAATAAATGAACCGTCGCTACCAAATCCCTTGTTCATTACTAATTGTCACCAAGTTAGATTTATGATTCATTCCTATAATCGGATAACCCGTTTTTACATCTATATTTCCACTAAGCAAATATTTGCTCCCTCCTTCCTCTTAATTGCACATAGAACAAGTGATAGAAAACCCACCGATCAGTAAATATGGATCGCGTGTTGAGAGGCAAATATGAGAGAATCCTCTTGGTTTGCAAATTTTCTCTGTATGATTATTGACACAACTAACTCAATTCATAAACCGATTATTTATAACATTTTCCTGCAATCACGACCCAATAGACTAAATTGGAATTCTCATCAAAATTTTATATCCCATGATTGGATGTTAGATATTCTAGTCATGCGATCTACCTTCTTTATGATTTGTGAGATATATTCGGCAGGATTACAACAGGATCATATAAAGCGAACGATTAGTGGTCACGTTTACTTTGTATTGTGTCTTTTTTCTGATTTCGGAAATCCTTTTCCTGTTATCGTCCATACAAAATTGAAAATTTCCTGGACTGATGACTAGTTCATTATCCAGCGGCACCTAAGCGATCATGAACCATTTTGCAGGTCCTTCTGTTGAAAAACAACTCGTTGTAATTAAAGTCAAAAAGACAACTCTATATTAGTAATTATTTAAAAACAAGAGTAAGTTGGATCACTAGGGTTATGAGGATAAATGAAGGTTGAGATGAAAGAAGATTAAATTAGCACGTTCTATCAGAGCAGATTAGAAATATTCTCTCAGAGGTTTAAGTTCTCCGACGAATATTCAAATAAAACTGGCGCGATGACAACAGAAATGAGATTTTTGCAAACATCTTGAAGATTAACAATCTAAAGTAATTTAAAGCGTTCAATTTAAGAAATGAATATTCACAGGTTAATAGTGGAAGTTATGCTCCATTTGGTATTAGAATAATTTACATTCAAATATGTAAAGTTTTTCAATAACCTAACTTATATTTTCTGTTTCAGTGTTGTCCTGAACGGAGCATGGATCTTATAGGAATCTTTAGATCACGTCGTTACCTTTGCATAACGGCAATGTTTGAAAACATTCAAATAACAAGCAGAAAGGAGTATCTTCTATTTTGTATAGAAATATAATGAGTTCAGCTCGCTCTTTCGGAATTTTAATAATTTGACAAGAGTTGCACTTCGCTGCCATTACGACCACATTAACTGGTTTTACTTAATATCAAGATGACCTTGTTCTAATATCCGCAAACCATAAAATGATGATCGTCTTATTTTTGAAAATTTTAAATTATACTACCCCTGAATATCGTTTGAATATTTTTGAAAAGCTTTGGAGAATGGACGCAATAAACCTCGATTCGGAAGAATATTAAGTATTTTCATAACTCTTGAAGCTGTTGGAGTGATTCTTCTTGAGGGAAATACCGCCCAGGTTTCGATTCCCAAAGCATTACAAAACCTGCCTTTTAGACGTTCGTAATTGAAGGTAGGTTTAGAAACATATTTTTGTTCCTGATCTGATTATATAACGTTATACTGATTGTTACGAATAAACCTGGTTTCTGATTCTTTGCATCTGTTGCGTACTCAAAATTTATTTTTGGATTCGCCCGCTTTAAAGGAGGAATCCTTTCATGCACGAAACACCTAAATCAGAAAAAATACTAACCATAAAGCACTCCGTTTATCAACGTTAGTCAAATTGACGTAGATTTCAGTGACATCTGAAGGCAATGCGACTCCGCTTCTTAGTAATCGTGGGGTTTGTGGAATAACTAGTTTCCAGTTACTTGTAAAACGGATTTCCGGAAATTTCACTGTTAAGGTTTTAAATCGTGTCTTTGGTAGAGGATCTCTTGATGTTAGTAAGATATTAGTTTTTTTAGTTTCCGATTTCTTGACAACCAACTGCTCCTTAAGTTGCTTCAATCTTTTAGCTATTCTTGATCTTCGTACCAGCTGTTGCTTCTTTTTCAAACGTTGACGTTTTGTGAGTTGCCTCTTCGTCATCTTATTCACGATACACTTTTATTCGAAGTAAAGCCACAAGTCTCAGATTTAACAGCAAATTATTTACACACGCGCAGAAGATGATATTTATCTCGTGATACAATACTGCTCAACCTTTAAGTAAACATTTTCGCCATCTCAAGATAATCTATTTAGCCTTTTAGGAGGCTATTTTAAATTGCTAAAACGAATCAGATTTTTTGCTCCTTAACAGTAGAACCAAAATACAGTACTAGTAAAGAAAAGGAAAATTTGATCAACGAATTATGTTTATTCAATTTTCCTTGTCAAAATTCAGGCAATATTTTTATGAAAAAATCACCCCAAACCCTTACAGCTAATTTTCATCCTTTTTATATTTAAATCTAAAACTCTCTGCCTTAACCCTAAACTAGTTTTACTGACCGGAATATTTAACCACGAGTATATATCAGCTAATTTATAGGGTTTCCCGATCAAGTCCATCATTTTTTATATTTCATCAAAAATAGTACATTAAGTTATTTTATATTCTAATAGTTGATTTTATCTCCTAATTATAAAGTTACCCGATAAAATCCTTCACTTTTTTATCACATTAAAAGTAGTAAAAAGCTATATTTTAAATTATATTCATCAGTTTATTCCCTTAAATAGCATAATGTTATAGTAACCTTCTCAAGTAGAATACTTGAATTCATTTGAGTAGTTTTCTATAAAATTGAAATAATACCTCACATCATACTCGCCTATGGTTAACTCCATTGAAAATCTATTTTCCAAAAGGCAAAATATTGTAAAGACATCCTCCCAATATCTAAAACGGGATTTTTTAATTTGGTTGAAACGGCTTTACATCATTTTCCGTCCAAAATGACCAACATTCGGATGATGACATTCAAAGGTTCAGGCACTGAAGTTATTATAAAAAGTACATTTCAGAAAGATTCTTTGCTGGTATCAAAACAAAATTACAGAAAAAGGCGGCACATATTCCACTCTTCAATCTGAATGAATATTCTCACAGCCCCAAAAGGTAGAATCTATATAAATATGAATTTGCTTATACAGTCGATTCCGCTTAATTGGGACACATCGGGACTTGGGCGTTTTGTCCCAATTAAGCGGCTG
>JWZT01000332.1:265896-278378 GCA_000827895.1 Thelohanellus kitauei
TCAGTCAATCTCACGATAATCGTCTCGTCAGTTGAATCTCGTATCTGATCCCACGAAAAACCCGATATCGCGATCATGCACTAATCCGGATGGATTAAATTTTAAGTATAAACAAAGAACACTCCCACAAAACATGCCAAGCGCTGTTCATTTCTGTCAATCGATAGCTGACATCCAAATGCACCCCTAAAATGGCTGTTAAAGTGATTTAACCATGTTACGCATCTCAACCTACTCTCAGTAATTTAATATATTAATATTGTTTGTGATAACTTTGGGTTGTCACAATTCAAGACTATAACAACACGGATGGATGGTACATATATGCCAACGATAGCGGGTGTGTATTTATTGGTAAGAATATATTTCAACAGTAAAATAAAGAATAACATTTACTCATTATTTAGACTTGAGTAGGTTAAAATTTTAATATTTTACAATTAACAATTATCGATATGACAGCTCGCAAATGCAAAAAAGGCTAGTCTATAAAAACATTTTGGTTTAAAATGAGATGATGGATGAAACATTAATAGCATAGAACATCGATACTGCACCGGTATGGGTTGTAACTATCCAGCGATCACCAATAGTGGAAATACATCGAACATGTTTCATCATCTGTAACAATATCAACAGACTGAATACTTATCAAATAGTTATCCATGGTGAAACTTCAATGATTCTGACACCGGTGTATATACAAATTCTAATATGTGAACCAGGAATGCTCTTCCAATATCATTATCCTCGAAAAACAGGACCATTTAAATTGAATACGTTTGAAATAAGTATAAAATATCCTTCCATATTATTTTGGAGAATTTGAATAGTTCAGTAAACATTCTTCGGGTCAGTTAACAGGATCTCTACGTGTCCTTCAAGAAATTATTTATCTGTTATAAACATTTTTTATTAAGTTCTATTTTGTTTAAATAAAAAATTTCTGCATCAGCTAGATAGAATTTGTCCATGGTAAAAAGTTTTAATTAAATAATCTTGTTAAGACAAAAGGGCTCATGGATAATTTTTTGATTGGGTAGATGAATGGAGTTTTCTAGTGGACTTTTACTGTGGGAAATTTTCAAAGCGAAATCATGAGAATCGTCATGGATATGGCCGCGAGAATCTAAAAGAAAAAATGCCCACGATCGGAGCTTGACCAAAGATACATTCAATTTTAGGTTTTTTTTATAATGTAAACCATTGGTTCTGGCCGAAGTTAGAGTCAGTCTTATTGAATATATTAAGACTTCAGGTCAGGAAAATCAAAACGATATTTATGAAAATAAGCGATTATATCGGGTAGAATCGATTAAACATCTATTCAATAAATGTTATATTGGGACTATTAACTGGTTGCATTATGAAGGTAATCCATGATTATTCCTAAACCCAGACCCCAGATTAACCTTTAAAACGTTCCCATATAATCTGGTACTACTCTCAAATAGATCCATATGATTTGTTTGTGTAATAAATTACATTCAAAATACTAGTCAAAGAATTTTAAAGTTTCGGTTTATGGAATGAATATTTTTACTGTTTGACTCTAGGGGTTTTCTTGCCGTAATTTCTTTGACTTTATTGAATATAAATCTCATCACTGTTTAATAGAACCCTTCTCCTTTGTCTCATTAACGGCCTATCCTTGCATTATCAGCCCCACTCCGTTTTTGAGCTTGGTTGTTAATCAACTGCATGAATAATTTACAAATTTTCCAAACAGAGTATTAATGAAAAACGAAACAGCAATCGGGTTTCATTTTATTGAATAACATGGCCCATTGTTAAAATCAGCATTCGAAGTATTATTTTGACCATACCATGACCTTGACATATATACAATGATTCAGAAAATTATTCTGAGATTCTATAAGAAAAGGTCTTATTGCACAACAATTAATAGCTCTAAAAGTGCTGAATATCCAAAGTTGAATTCATTCAATGTATTGGATGATCGTTCCGGTCTATTTTTAGTCAAGTATTTGACGACTTCAGATTCATATATTTTTTGGTATTTTTGTTATCAGAATAGCAATTTGTTAAAAACTTGTCCCACTGTTTCAGGAATTAATGGAACTTTAAAAAGGCGAACCACCTAATAATGCGTGTCAACCGAAGATACATTTTAAAAATTAGGTTTATTTATACAAATCTAACTTTCATGGCATGTATTTTATGAATAAATCACAGCCTTCATTTCGAGTTTTACATTCACTTTACGCAATTAAGTCCACAAACCTGGTGACGTCATCATATAAAAGACAGTTTATACTAGGATTATACGTTTAAGTTGGTTGTCTCGTTTAGAGAAGCTTATTATAGTATATCTTAATATGTTTTTCTGTTCCCAGCGTTTTCTGAGATTGTTTAGTTATCAAAATGGCGACCATATTTAGGTGAATTGTAGTCTACCATTGAAGTGAGTTACTCCTAAAATGTTCAAAAAATGTATTGTGATGGTATCATAGTAACTGATGGTTCTTTATTCAAGACCATAATGATTTGATTTGGCTGAAAGGGAATTTCAAATTTTCTATCAAACAGCTGAAAAGTTAATGATCTGACATGAAAGTCTGGGAGAGCATTACAAAAAAGTTTAATGGACATAAAATATGAAAACAAATAGTCTATTTGCGAACGTTATAACCTACAAGGCAAAAAAGGGACACTCTAAATAAGAGGCTTACAGGTGGATTTTTATTTTAAAATATCTGGATGTTAAATATCAATCTTAAATTTTTATCTCAAGCTAAACGTAAACGGTTCTTTCCATAAATCGAATGAATCCTGGGTATTGCAGCCCTAGATGGAAGATGGAGGAAGAAATAGGAGATTAATATTTAGTAAGCGTATGACTCTTCTAACTATTGATGGATAGAAGGATGACTTGAAGGTGTGCTATACTGGAAGGAATTATGGTCCGTGGACATTAGTATGACACGCGATCAGTAAAGTCCATTCGGAAACCTAAAGGTGAAGGTTTGACGCATATAGAGCCCATTAACGAAAAAAGTAAAGCATAACAGGTTAGGGGTGAACTTGATTCTGGCTTGTTACTGTGAACATATGGGGTTTCATAAACAACTTCCTCATAATCTGTATTCTTGATAATTCGACGTTCGAAATTGGATTCGATCTATTATCTGGTTGGTTCGAATGCTCAGTCAACTAGTCTAAATTTCAAACCTTCTGTCAAACAGGGTACTCTCAAATTTTTGTTGACATATCTAGAGATTTAAAACGATAAGTTGGCGGCAGGTATGTTATGCAGTGTGAAGAAATTTATAATCTATTATTTAAACAACCAGAAATGGTTCTATGTATCACTAATTTTATTATTATAAGCTTACTGGCAGGAAACAAAAAATCCCTTAGCACTTTACCTACGGTTAAGGGTGTATCAGATTTTCAAATTCAGATACTTCCATGTTGGTTAGCGCGGATACCGAGTGTGTGCTTTAGAATGCTACATGCACGAATATATTGACATCTGGTACAGTGTATATGTCAGTTATCACTCTGAGACAAAGATTAAACTATATTCAAGATGTTGGTCACGAAATTAACGAATATTAAGAAAATAAGATCCTAACTTTAAAATTATGTGGATTATGTCACGAAAGTTCAATTTTTATCTGAATATAAAAAATAACAAACCTTTTCATTATTACCTAACTCCAGAACGGTAAACCTGTACAAATTGGGGTCCATGATGTAGTTGTTCTATATATTTTCATACAATACCATCACCGCGATTTTTGTACAGTCCCTAGAAACATCAACCGAACCCAGATTGTGAGGAATTTTTAAATCGTTAGATGTTGTACCGCGTCCGTAAACTTTATTCAACGTTCGAGTATTTATAAGATTGATCGAAGTAAAAATAGTGTGGCCTCCGAAATCTGAAGTCTCCATAAATTCGTATTCGTGGTATCCAACATCGCGAATATCGAATCCATCTATTTCATGGATATTATTACATCCAAGATACATTCCATCATTGTGGGTTCGCCTCAAAATATAGTTGTCTAGCCATGGGGTTTGATCAATAACCTCGAACATCCTTAGATCCCACTGATAAAAAAAACTATATACCTTCTCTTTTCCAAAAAGTATTTCAAGGTCTGAAACCGAGAATATACCAGAGCTAAAACTGTTAAAACGATGAAATGTATGTATCAGCATGCCTGACGTGACACAATAAAGCTCGCCGTTTGATAAGACCAGTTTATCGTCGGAGTTTATCTGAGGAACGTTGCGCTTGAAACTAAATTTTCGACTAGGATTAGTGAAGTTTAAAATATTCACTCCGGTCTCGTGGTCAAACATTTTAACATCTGACCCCAAAGTAAGTCCAATAATTTTGGTATCGTCGTGAATGAATTGAGATCTGGAAATACGGTTGAAGCTTTGGCACCTATAAATCCAATCATTTACGGGTTCAAGTACAGATTATCATTGATCACGTGGTCGTATTTCCAAACCACACACAAATTCTCTTCATTGGAAACCGTTCCAGAGCCCATCACAAAATCGTTATTCTAAATGTCATATTTCTTCTACATAGGAATCAACAATATCCATGAAATTTTTGAGACCATGCTTGAATTTCGGGTAAAATTTGTTCCCAATAACCAAATTAATGTTATGATTGTCAGGTACCATCATCAAATCGTCTTTCTTTTGTCATGAAAATTTGAACCATGAATTTAAGACATCTCACATGTTTAAGTGAATCATAGTAGAATGTTTTGGTTTTTTTGAATCTTGAATCATATTTAAACTCAACTTCTTAAATTGGAAATCTTGAACTCTCAAATAGTTGTCATATTTTTTCCTATATATGAATTTTTATGCGGTACATTTTGAAATTAAAAAAAGGGAAGTTATCCATAAATTTTTTGTGTCGAGTTAGGCATTTTAACTGAGGGTGGTTTATATCAAAATTGCCGATCGCTTCAGTTGAATATTGTATTTTAGGCATTGGTTGTTTCTTATAACCAGACTACAGAATAATCAAAGAAACCTCACTTGTGAATCTCCAAAATCTTGTATTTGAACTTTTTGTAAAATTTCTAATTATAAGATAATTTTTAAAAAATTATGAAAATAAAACACATCGTATTTTATCAAAAATCTTAACTATTGTTATCCACAATCTGTTTTTCCATTTGAAATTTATTTCCTTCAATTTAATAAGGTTGTTCATAGATTCGAATCATTTGAGATCAGGTTTCAACGGAGATATTTAATGAAAATCTAAATGATATGTTTTCAAACATTCCATAAAATTTCCACCCTGTTTGAAACCGTTTAAAACTCGGATAAAGTGTTGAATTACACGTTAGCAAATCGAAAGAAACTCGATGATAACTATGCGCATCCTTTTGATTATGTATAAAACGTTTACTCAAATCAACAATGTTGGCTTTTCCAGAAATAAAAAGTGTCAATATGTGTCGCACACCAAAACAAGGATTGATTGCATTTTAGGAATATGACGATAAAAGTATTTAGAGACGAGGGAGTATTCAACTCATTTATTTGACCCAGCTTATTCATAAAAATATACCCAGTTTGAAACGGAACAGTCATTAAATGAGGAATTGTTACAAATTGGATTGAACTGAATAGAGCGATCTTGCTTGAAATTTGAACTTTAATTGATAAAACGTCCCAGTTTCAATATGAAAGTGGTCAGATGAAATGTTCAAATTTATTGCCATAGTAAAACCTACACATTAGAAATGTGTCTTTTAGAAATATAGCCAAGTTTTTTTCTGATTTCTATGTTCAGTTTGAAATACAGGTAAAAATATGATAAAATACGAACCATTTAGTATTTGGTGAACAATTGAAAAAGGATAACTGTTGGATATTTTAACTGCTGATTCATATTGAGGGAAAATTTTTTGATGAGTTCTATGACACAAAATCCAGGAATATTTAATAAAATCATAAATAAGTGGATCAGATCTATAATTGGTGATAGTATCCAGAATATGTTTTGGAAAAATTTCACGCATAAAATATTGATGGTTAAACAAGATTTGGGCACATTCTTTGTTGATAGTAATTATGATGAGGAGTCGGATGGCGTAGATTTGTGACTTAATTGGAAGGGTTTTCTCGTTGGTCCGACCCAGAGAGTTACAAATATACATTATAACCGAGGTTTGAAATAATTCATCAACTATTTTGTTTGTGCGTGCTTTGAAAGGGGAACTAATTTGGTTGGAATCCATCAAATTTTGTTCAGCGTTTTTCAAGTTGAAATTTTTTTGACAATCTTCATTTGATTTAAAACTCGATATGAGTAGGTTGAGAAACGTTTGAAAGGGTAAAAAATGGATCCACTTGGGATCAAAATAAAACCTTTCACAAAGGATAACTAAAGTTGAGATGATATTCTCGTTATCGTGATCAAATTTTGGGTAAATTTCTGATTTAACTAGAAATAAATTTCGAACGTCTTTCAAGAAGACACAGAAATTGAAAGTTCGAGATATCAATTGGTATGTTTCACTGTTTTAGAATCAAACTTACACAGTATTTTGGTTCGGTTCATATTGATAGATGCCACGAATCAAAATATGTAAAACATCAAATAAATCTTCATCGATTTGGTTCTGAATTCATACTATTTCAATATAAACTATAAAAATTATATTTTAAAGTGTATAATTAAAATGGGAAACCTGCCTGAACATAAAAGTTTAAATCACAGCATAATTGCAAAAACAACGATATTTATATAAGTATCATCATATTATTTTAGTGTGAAAAATGAAATCTGGAGACATCTACATATGAGCGATTCATTTTTAAACGATGAAACTTTATTATTTTTACGACAAATCAGGGATATTTCTTTGACAGAAAATTGGATTTGTGTATCTTTAATAGGTTCAAAAAAAACTTGCTTAGAGGTTCTGATCGTCACACGGATGCTTTATTTTGAGTTAAATTAACAGACAGAAAGACTTCAAGTGAATCACAAGGGCCATGAATAATTTCAAACACAAGATTTTTTAAAATCTAATATTAATCACGTATACAAATTCGGCAACAGTCGCTTTTCTGAGTTTTATAGATGAGAAGGATGTTACAGACTAATCCTTCAAAAACACGATAAATAATGGATAAAACGCTGTTGATTCAGGATTTTATTATAACTTTGAATGGCGAATCGGCATTCAAAGTTATGATGAAGAGATGCGTCACATGGCAAAGAAACTTTAATTTTAGTTTAAAATAGTTTTTGGGCTATATTGCCATCTAAATCTAAAGAATCAGTTGGTTTTCTACAATCCACATAATAGTGATAACAAAAATACAGAGAGTGAAGTGAAGGCGATTTTCATTCGTTTTATGAAACAGTTTTAAGGTCTAAAAATAAAAGCGATTCTTTTCTCAAAAAAAAAGATTATTCGCTCTGGTTCTAATCCGTCGAAATGTCTGAAATTGGAATCCTTTTGCGTAAAATAGATATTGATCAAACAATATTAGAAAGCAGAGGTGCTTGGGCAAAACCTTTGGATTCAATTATTTACTGGGGGTATCAATGGAGTGTAACGCCTACTGAAGACTAATTTCGTAGTCAAACAACTGATTATGGGACACTCTGAAAAGTAGCATCGAAAGTATATTGGAAAGATAACTAATCAAAAACCAATCTTACGTTGTCTTTAATTTATCCCAAAATTTTCTTCTTCGGGCTATATGAAGAGTAAGAAAGGATATTTGCATTTTAAACATTATTTAAACTATTTACACTCAAAATTATTAATATGAGAGCATATCAAAAATTGTTCAAGTTATATGCTAAGAAGAGAGGCAATTGACGCAATTTAATGTTTATTAATACTTAAAACTATGATTCTTTTTAATTGACGACTTAATTCTGATTTTTCGTGCTATTTTAGATTGAAATGTTGTTGACAAAATTAAAATATGTTGAATCAGATATATTGTTTGAAGAATCAAAAAATATCATACCAAAACTGATCCATCCGGTGTGTCTATTGGGCCATTTTCTTCTAAATACTCCAATATTCGATCGCATGCTTGATCAGTCATTGCAAATTTCTGGAATTAGAAACTGATTTACATAATTAATGTCTCCAAGGATTTCACAGATTTCTGGCTTAATTAATATGATATATTTTGCCAGATAAGATTGCACAAACTTGATGCAGTAATTAATTGAATCGTGATGAAACTTATAAATCTTTGTAATTCTGTAAAACGTGATATCGCTATAAACTTGGCATATCTGATACAATTCTAGGCGTTGAACCGCATGAATAAGTTTTTTAAGAACCCCAAATTCAATGAATATTTCGAAGAAACCAGGAACATACAACAATTTCTCGAGAGTATACCCGGATCTATCGTCGTTTACTTTGGATTCGGATTGAATAAGATAATTTAGAATAAACTTGGCATTATTGCTGTCTCTCTTCAAAAACTCTTTATGTATAACCTTACGTTTTCCATCAAATTTCTGTTTTCACAAAGTTTGGAGAGTATTTCGACCACCTGATACGCGCACGATAAACTGAAGGGGATTGAGAGAATCCGATATAAAAAGTCGTCATCAATAAGTTTGCATAATATCACAGGGAAGTCAATCAATTTATATATTATCTAAATGATAAAAAATATTTTACCCTCAGTGAATACCCTACAATAGCATCCGATCGAACTTTTATCACCTCGAGACAATGATATAAAAGTTTAAAAAACTGTGGTTTCCGTCTTAACTCGCTCTCCTAATAATTATTCAAAGCGCGATAAAAGTGTTCCACAATTAAAGATATCTCCAAGAAGTTTTATCGAGTGAAATTATCTTACTGATTTGAAAACAATCAGAGAATAGTATATCTTCAAAATTATTTAGTTTATGGAAAAACGCCATTAAGAACAAACTAAAAATTCTCAAATACAGATCTCAACACGTTGAAAGCTATTTAATAATCCCGTCTACATTTTGATTCAAACTGAATCGAATAGGAGTGAAAATGTTTTAAACATTAAAAACTCAAATAATTCAGGGTACAACGATTGGGTGTATTTTATTTCAAATTCAGACCGAAACGAAATGGGTCACATTAAGTGTTGGCTAAAATTTGTTTTAAATCATAACTGGAAGTCCGAGGAATCAGAAAAGACTGGTTTTGTGTAAGTCAAAATTATCGAAATTTTCAGAAATTATGAAGCGTTTGAAGGCGTACCAATCAAATCAAGTTTTTTAAAATATTTTTTGTTACTTTATCCTAAATATTTAAGGGATTTATTTGGAAGTTCTAGTGGTTAATTAACGAATCAAGACGAAAGTTGATTTCAAAAATTAAAATAAACACAATCAACCTAAACAATAAAAATCGAGGCCAACATCTTTTTGATTGGAAATAATTTCACAGTGTTAAATTTAAAAATGATGTACAACATTAATACGGAAAAGGATATTAATCTTAACCATTAATAATGTGAAAAACAAAAGTGTGCAATTTATCAAAAATTTGAGAGACGCACGGGCTAATTTTGATAATTTATAGTTCATTTTACTTATATTTGTAAATATCCACCCTTAACCTAAATGTTTCTAGAAAAAATTTCAAGGGCGTAAACAATTAAAACTCCCATATGACTGCTGATTCCTCTGTTGAATCCTGTTTTTCCACTATTAAGAAATATGTATTCTTCAATTAAATCTCGTGGATAAACCAATTTTACACAAATAAGTATAAGATAAACAGAAATACAAAAACACCACTCTGTGAAGTTTTCTACATTTCGGGTTCAATATAAGCCATGATACGTACAATAGAGAAATTGCTGTGTTGATGTGTAGCATACAACAAATAAAGGATATTTTATTACGTTCATTTCTACGACCAACGCTTTCACTTTAATTAAAAATAGAGTGACCACATAATTTGTACTCTTGAGGGTAAAAAAAGAAATAAACGTAGTCCCACATGAAAGACTACTCCAAATATTATATGAGATAAAAGGAACGACTACAACTAGACGATAAACATAGTTATGGATCTAGCAGTTTAGCAATTCTGAGATTCAAACATCATTTTAAAAGGTGATAAATTGAAATCTGATAGAATCTTATTAACTCGAAATGTGGTCAACATGATTTAATATCATTTATATAGATCAGAATTAGTTATGCGAATTTGATGCTTCCAAATATTTTACCTTTAAAATGGGAAGAAGATAGTAAATTAAGGCAATATAGTGAAATTTTTGTTGAATCGCTGAAATACTTTGTTGATCTATATGATCATTTAGGCAAAATTTATTAACTTCAAAATCAGTGGGGTCACATTCTTGAGTGCCAACTGGGTATTATGGCGTTAAACTTTGTGATTTATCAAACTTCGGGATAAAGGTTTCTCCTTGACCTTCTATCGACTGGAGGGAGGCCAAATATTCATCGCATACTTGCATGAAATTATTCAAAAGATTTGAGACCAAAACATCGAACTGATTATCTCAAAAATTACGAGTTCTTTAAGCTGTGGAGCAAATTTACTCAACCTTTTCCCATTATATGCAAATATTTGCAAACATTCTTTGTCATAAAGCCTAAATACTGATGGCATGGGTGGCAATTGGCTCCTCGGCATGCGATGCCAAATATATGATTCTTGTTAATATGTCCTCAAAAAAATTGTCTGGAAACCGCCTGATTAAAGAGGGCATAGTATATAACACCCTCAGTCCAAGAATCAACTTGTGTGCATCCCCTGGAAGTTCAGAATGAAGAATGGTGTTTGTTAAAACCTGAAATTACATAATCCATACATTCTTAAGTATATTCAGGAAGTTAATGACACTATTATAATATTTGTCAGTCAAAACGATTTCATCTAAGAATTATAATAATAATAATAAAAGCAGCAATCTTTACAGCTATCATTTTCTGCAATTGTTTTGCCATAAAAACATCAAGTGATTCAAAAAACGAGGTTTAATCGAAGAAATCATATGAAGTATCTTGTAGACCAAAAATATTCAATGAAAATGAATTTGTCGATAATTATATTTTATGTGCCAAGAATGTGAATTTAGCCCGAGTTTTCCGATAAACAGGAAAAAATTGAGAAAAAATCATTTAAAGTATATACATTGCAAAAAGGATGTTCTTTCGATGGATGTCAATAAGAACCAAAATAACCAAAAATAAAATCCCGAAATCGACAAAAGTTCCCTATATCAAATAATATCTTGATGAGTCATAATTTTTTGGTTCCAACGATTCAAACATTTTTACACAATAATTATTCGTTGAAGTAATCCGCTGAATTTATCTGACAAATACAGACCATATATTCGACCGAAATATTTTGAGTTTTGCATCATTAAATAAGGCTGTAATCCAATTATATCAGCAGTCGATAACTTATCAGAAAATATGCCTATTAAAGTGGGAAAACGAATCTTTCTATTATCAAGAACCGAGAGATATGAAACTATTCAATGATTCCTAAAAAATACACGTAACCAAGTGATGCTATACAACTTACAATTTGAAATAAAAGCCAAATGTAATAAAACATGATCCTGAGCCCAAATATAATGTTTAAGAAATTCGTAATATCAACATTAACTGTGAAAAATTATGAAACGCTTGTTGGTATTTCGATGCAATAAACCTCAGTAATTTGAAAAATTTTATGATAAAAATATTAGCATGAAGTGATTTTTTGGATTAACCAGGTGTTTAAAATATTTGAATCAAATAGAGTACCGAAGTAAAGTATTCTGAAATTTGGAATCTTAAAAAAGACACTGTTAGTAGAATATGTAGAAGAATGAAACCGGATCATTGACAATGACAGTTCGTAATGTGATTCAAATGCAAAAAATTCAGAGGAATACTTAAAATGGGATGTTAAGTAACAAGCCACGTGCAAACCTATAAATAGGTTAATAATTCGAAGTAACTTACACATCTGTATCAAATCGGGCTTGTTAGTTTGGGATGTTATTTCTTCTACAGCTTCAAGTAGACCGAGTTCCACTTCTTCAGCAAAGCTATTTAACGTGTTTTTTACGATTCAAGGTGTTCAGTGTTGTGTATTATGCTTTCGGGCACACTTGGATAATCGAAATGGAAATGAACATCATCAATCCAGTCAGACATTTTTAAGAGGATTATGATACACGAAGGATGTCTGATATCGCCGAAGACGGCAAATTCATTTTCATATGCGTTTCATTCAAACACAATTTGAGGTACTTTTGGAATGGTCTGCGTTCTTTTTGAACTCAAAGTGTTGCCAAAGGAGAACGGATCACGATAGATAATAACTCATAAATGTTCGGTTATTTTCCAATCCATGTGTTGAAAAACATCCTCAGCTTCGCACAAAAGATTTTTCATCAGATTTTAGGATTTGATATCAATGATATAAACTTATTTCATAGAGTATAGATATTTTTACTATTAGAAG
>JWZT01000332.1:281703-296862 GCA_000827895.1 Thelohanellus kitauei
CATCAGGCTTCACAAGATCTTGTGTCCATTCAGGATTCAGTAAATGATTTATGTTTTATAACCATAGATTATCCTAAAGTCCTCAACTTTCAATCCAAGGTTTTCTTTTCTATAAATTCAAATTATCTACTTCGTTTGATCAGTAATTATTATTCTTTCTTTCCATCGCTCTCGGTAGAATATTAATACCTCCTCAAAAGCAAAATTTCTGATGATAAATAAACATCCATTTCTTTATCTCAAAATATTCGACTAGTTTTATTTTCTGGGAATGACTGAACCAAAAATAAAAAACCACCTTAAACTGATTCTCCTGACAAATCTTACCTAATTTAAATGTGGCGAAAATGAAACTTTGGAATGGCATATCTGTAATTTAGGCAAATCATTAGGGATTCATGATCTAGAAACTCGATTTTTAAGTATCATTAAAGCTCAAAATGAGTTCATCGAACATAAAAAGTAACGGTATCCTTTAATTACGTTTCAGAAAATCTTGAGTTGGTAACATGTTTACTCTGTGGGACATTTTACACAAATCTGGCTGAGTATCTACTCTTTTATTCTTGTGAGTAAGGTAAATTATACTCTGGTTTCTCCTACGGGTTGGTTTGAGAGAGTACGATTTATGGATTATATTTTTAACGAAAATGTGTCGGAATTAAATATCACTGAAAAATTGGTAATTGTGTTTTAGATAAACGTATTTGAAAATAGACAGGGTGATTCAAAATCATTTCTGAAACTTTAACACTGAGTTTGGATAGCCTTTTCGAGGTTAGTTTTCATCGAATTTTTCTTTTATATATTCTGAATAAAACCAAATATTTAAACCTCATTTTAAGCCCGATATCTCAAGCGCAGTAGGGTCAAACTCGCCAGCTTCTTTTGAATATAAATGGAAATGGCTTTTGGATAACCTGCTCTTTAAATAAAGTTCATTTTATCTCCACATAGCTCGGATTTTTGGTGGGTTAATGAAGCGCGTTGATATCCTTCAGATGGTTTTCACATCTACGTTAATGTGTTGGAGCTTGAAGTATATTGTTAAGACTCGTGGCTATAAAATTAACACCAAACCGGTTTTAATTATTTGATCTACTTCTTACCAATATTTTCGTTTTTTAGGCTTTGAACCCATGAATTAAATGATCGTCCCTTGTTCAATGAGTGTGTGCTGAGTTCTGGTGAAATTTACATCACGATCCTTATGGTTGTCAACTCACTTATGTCGATCGTATTTGATGTATAAAATTGTAGTAGCTTTTTATTTATTTGTTGTTGTAAAAATGTTAGTGTGTTTAGAGAAAACGGATTGTGTCACGAAAAAAGAGTGACATCAGACACATCTACATAATGAAACACCATCTGCGGACCTGTTTAGGCAGTTTGTCATTCCAACAAACACTATCTCAGGATAGAAAAAGACGGACTTGAAAAAGTCAACTTAAAAACTAATTTATCTTTGAACGATCAAGAAAAAACTGAGCGATCACAAAAATATAAATGGTAAATTGTTTCAATAGGTATAAAATTGAGGCAAATCTTTGTGAAACTATACGAAAAACACATTAGTACATATTCTTATCTATTCACTCTACCATGCCAAGAATTAAATTTCAAAAACAGCCAAAATATTACCGCCATATTAAGTATCAATAATCTCGGTTTTTTGGCTACTCCAAAAGCCGTCAACATAATCTGGTTCTATCGCATGTACAACCAAATAAAACAGGGGTTGAAAAGAATTGGAATAAAGGTTTGGTTTACTTTCCCGCGATTTGAAGTTTAAAAACAATCAAAATAAAATGAAATTTGAACTCAAATTTATGAGTCAAAACGGTAATTATTCTGCCTAATACAACCGACCTTAACTTTACAGTATCGAGAGTGTTTAGTCTCGTTCATTTAGAATAAATACTAGAACAAATATGAGTTCAAAATCAAATGTTAGAATGCTGTTATCCATTTTGTTGACCCTACATGGCCTTGTTCATTTTGAAACGAACAATCCTGACTTCGCATCAATAATACAAGGAAGAAAAGTTTTTCGGCGTTTCCCGCTGAGAGTGAAACGTATGATATATTTGTGTTTGGAAAACTGATTCGTGAATTCTTAACATTTTTGATGCATCAGATTTTTATCAAGCAACGGTAGTGAAGCCAATTTAGATCAGTAGAATAAATGATGATTACCCGGGGTAAATATACTGATAAGAGCAGCATCAATTATCCAAATAGTCGGAGTCTTGAGAAGCAAACCACTGAAAACCGTATGGTTTGAAATCAACATTCAAGCGAATCAGCGGAACCTTGGACATCGGTGAAGTAATAGACGGCAGAAAACAAAACATCAGTCATCAAACTATAAATTTTATTGCTAGGAAAAATAGCAGAGATCAAAATAAGGTTTTTGATTGTTCTAGATATTCAGTTTTTGACACTTCACAATATATGCTCCCTTTCATTTTTGGACCGCTCTATGCTAAAAAATATTGTGCCACATTTTCGTGCGCGACAATTTGGAAAGTAATTTCTGCACATATAATTACAAATTCATTCATTCTATGTGCCACTATTCGAACTGATAAAAAAGACAGCTTTAGCATCCATAAATATTTTCTATTTCCGCAATCTTGTTAAAAATAATTAAAAAAAATGATATCAGAAAACATCCAAAACAACAACTAAAATAAACTCGTTTCCATGTCGATTGTTAAATAGTTAATTTGAATAGTTGTTCCCAGATTTCTATGTGTATTTTTGGTTTTAGTAAGATACTTATAAACGGCATCCAGATCAATAATGTTTTGAAATGACGTATAAAATTTGATGAACATCAAACACAAGTAATTTAACTGTGGCCTGTTACTTGATGTTTTTCAAGCGATCAGCAGTCTAATACCACCTTTGCATTCAGCACTCGATGCCTAAAATTTTTCATACATGTCAATTTGAATCGACAGCTATGTCAAGTCTTGGATGACGTCATAGAAATCTTAAATGGAACATATTTAAATTTTTCAGAATCAAATATTTGAGATCAACGCATTGTTCACAAATTTTGGAATGAAACTCTCAATAAAGTTATATTTAACTCTTGAAGATCTTTTTGTGAGTTTGCTCAAGCAGTTATCGCCAGTTTCAAAACTTGAATCCTTTGCAATAGCTAAACGATAAAATGTTTGCCCATCCATCGATTTATCATCTTGAAATCTGTTTTCAAGGTAAATTCAAAGAATTTCAAGTAATTTAATGATTTTTCTTCTATCAAAAACTATCAATTAAATAAAAAAATTGTTTCATTTTTTAACTACACTGAACTGTTTGTCCCAAATAATTAGATATAATTTGGCATCTTCAGCCTTTTCAAATTTATTAGCTTCCATTTTTAAATCTAACTCTAAAAATTATTTACAAATTAATGCCAATTCTCACAAAATATTATTAATCACTGTCAAAGTCATTCGAAACTGTGGAATCAAAGGTCTCTTTAAACAGTATGAACTGATTGGATCATTTATCAGGTTCAAGTAGTCAGTAAAATAGTTAATCAGCGGGTTGTATTTTCTCACATAAGCAGCAACAAAAATTCCTCGAAAACCATCCAATTACAGGCAAAAGTCGAAATGCTATGGCACCACTTTCTACTGCAATGGCAAATTTCAAAATTTTCTCATTTTTAACCGATGATATGATGAACATTGTATAACCCGTTCTAAGTGATGTTTTAATGTCGAACATCAATGGAACTTGTTTCCAATCATCTTTCATACCTAATTCTTCTTAATAAGCAACGCAATACCGCTCACAAATATGATGCATCTCATGTCTCAGAATCTCTCCCAAAACGTTATTTTTTCCCATTATATCTGATGACCCATCTGATGTAAACCTCACCATCGTCTGATGAGCAAGATCATTTTTGCAGTAAAATTGTGTTACGCTTCCAAATATAGGCGTTATCGCACGATAACAACTTTACGATGCCATTGAATACTGTTAATAATTTCTGTTTCAGGCTGATACTTAAGATATAAAATGACCATTTTCTGGACAAAAATATCAGGACTATCATCATTTATCAGTGTATGGAATGAAGACGTTCTCAACCACTCATAATATCAGTTTTGTAAACGAGGTTTATATACGCCACAAATTCAGATGGATAGATTTTATTTTGCGAAATTTGGTGTGTTTTGCACCGTATTCATGAATTCATCGAACACAAAACAAAGAAGCATAAAGTTTACAAGACAGAATAATACTTTCAACCAGTGTATTTTTACCCAACTTGAAACCGATTACATTCTTTTCTCTGTCACTAATCAGACGCTACGATCTATTGCACTCTTGTCTAAGATCCTCAAAACTCGAACACATTTCTATTTCCGAAGCGTTATAACTGATTCAAGCTGTAGTTTATGACTTGGATGCCGCTTTAAGTGATCAAATTTCCATTTTCCCCATTTCTTGCATCTTTTGAAACATCCTTGAGCTTTTGCGTTTGAACAAATTTCGCGAGAAACACGTCCAGAATCATTGAATTCGAAAATATCATAAATTTTACTTTTCTGCATGTGAGAATAAGATGGCACATAAATTTCGATCAGTTCTTAAAGTCACTCCTTTGATCTTGAATAAGTTATTTTTTAATCATTCTTTGATATTGTGGCATTGATAAATGTATACGTAGTCTTTGATATAATAGGCTGTCACACAGTAAAACGAGAAAGTTTAAATCTTAATCGTGGCCTCGCCATCAAAATCCTGATCGCACATTTTTAAATACTTTCAATCTGATCATTTTAAATTTTGTTTGTTGGTTTAAATAAAGTAAACTGCATCACTCACATACTAAATCGAGAAACCGTAATACGCGTGTCCAAAACGTCTAATAACATCAGTTATTCACTCGGAAACTTTTTGAAACCATAAAGTTTTAATTTGACTGTTGTAAATAAAAACTTTCTTCTCAACATTATTATCCTGATTTTCCTGCTTGCAAACCATTATTTAGTTTTTATCTCAGCCCGAGACTTTATAAAGATAATTAAATTTTATAATATATATTAATAAAGCTATCAATTTGAAGTCGATAAAGAAGAAACTTGTCACTTAAATCATCGCAATGTCTCACCTGCTCTGAATGTTTTGAAACCGTGTCATCGACAGTGATTTGGTTATATCCATTTTATTCTCATACATTTGAACAATTCTTCTCCGATATTTTATATTTGAGCGCTCCATATGTTATATCGATTGTACATTAGTATGTCAGGAGAATTATGAATAAAATAGGGCAACATATTCCTAAATAGATCATTTAATTATTTTTTAAATCCAGTGATTCTAAAATTCATACATTCAATTAACATGTCAACGAAAAAACTGTGAGCGAAACGTGTATCAAACAATAGAAACGAAGCAGCCATCTCGCTCATTGGAATCCTTTGAGAAATTTGTGTTTAATATTTTGAATATTTCATCATTCATTGTGTAGTTTATTTCAACTATTTTCAAAGATATAGTGAATACAACAGGTGTCTGCCAAATAATTGCAAGAAAGTATGTATTACAACTTATAAACGAAAAATAATTAAAAGAAATGAACCTATATTTTGACAATAAATCACTCATACGACGTAGTCTTGTTAACTTTTGACCAATCCATTAACTGCAAAATTCTGAAAATTTACTGGGTTTAAAGTTAATTTTGGTATTTTTGTAATTCGATTCGGTTGAAGAAAAATTTAAGAAAAAATAACGTGGAAAAACGAACAAAACTGGGCAAAGTTGTTTAGTTTTCTATAAATTCGTTACTTAAGGACCTTTAAAATACAGGATTTTAAGGTCATTTTCGTCGTTTCATAATTTCATTTAGTTTTGATTTTTACAATTTCATTTTATTACTGTCAAAATAACCTTTGAGTTTGAAATTTTAGGTATGCCATTATGCGTTGAATTTGGTGTTAGGTCTGGTTAGCACACATTTTTTGACATTGATTTTTTTTAACTTATATCATATGAGAGGATGCTATAATTTTGGGAGAATGTTCAGAAATCTAATAATCACATGAATTTCACCCTTTTCCACACGCAACACATATTCAGAATTTTGGAGTCGCATTGCTCGTAATAATAATTTATACTTACCATCCTCCCACTCTTTCCAAATTTCGCTTGGGCTATTCTTCTGGGTTGTGTTGTTTGGACATTTTGGTGCGAAGACTTTATTTTTTATCGGCTTGAACTGTCCGGAGGTATGTTTTGTCTCTGGGAGAGATTGTGTTTATTTTCGGGCTTTGTATTTTTTTAATTTTTCACAATTCACATGGAGGTACTTTTTCTTTGTGTTCAAAAAAAATGCTGTAAACTTTCTAATATGGGGAGTTTGTAATTTTAAAAAATCAGATATTTTAAAGTTATCCGAAAATTATAACACCCCAATATGCTGTAACTTAAAAAAACTTAATGTAAACTAATGTGCTTTAACCAGGCCAAACAGTAAATTCAACGGATGGTGGATTACTTAAAATTTACAAATTTTCCCTCTTTTGCCAACCCAAAGTTATTTTGACAGTAATAAAATGAAATTGTAAAAATCAAAACTAAATGAAATTATGAAACGACGAAAATGACCTTAAAATCCTGTATTTTAAAGGTCCTTAAGTAACGAATTTATAGAAAACTAAACAACTTTGCCCAGTTTTGTTCGTTTTTCCACGTTATTTTTTCTTAAATTTTTCTTCAACCGAATCGAATTACAAAAATACCAAAATTAACTTTAAACCCAGTAAATTTTCAGAATTTTGCAGTGGATGGATTGGTCAAAAGTTAACAAGACTACGTCGTATGAGTGATTTATTGTCAAAATATAGGTTCATTTCTTTTAATTATTTTACGTTTATAAGTTGTAATACATACTTTCTTGCAATTATTTGGCAGACACCTGTTGTATTCACTATATCTTTGAAAATAGTTGAAATAAACTACACAATGAATGATGAAATATTCAAAATATTAAACACAAATTTCTCAAAGGATTCCAATGAGCGAGATAGCTATTTCATTTCTATCGTTTGAAAGACCCACATTTCGCTCACAGTTGTTTCATTGACATGTTAATTGAATGTATGAATTTTAGTATCTCTGGATTTAAAAAATAATTAAATGATCTATTTAGTAATATGTTGCCCTATTTTAGTCATAATTCTCCTGACATACTAATGTACAATCGATATAACATATGGAGCGCTCAAATATAAAATATCGGAGAAGAATTGTTCAAATGTATGAGAATAAAATGGACATAACCAAATCACTGTCGATGACACGGTTTCAAAACATTCAGAGCAGGTGAGACATTGCGATGATTTAAGTGACAAGTTTCTTCTTTATCGACTTCAAATTGATAGCTTTATTAATATATATTATAAAATTTAATTATCTTTATAAAGTCTCGGGCTGAGATAAAAATAAACGTATGGTTTGCGTACAGGAAAATAATTGTGAGACGAAAGTTGTTTTATTTACAACAGCCAAATTAAAACATTATGGTTTCAAAAAGTTTCCGAGTGAATAACTGATGTTATTAGACGTTTTGGACACGCGTATTACGGTTTCTCGATTTAGTATGTGAGTGATGCAGTTTACTTTATTTAAACCAACAAACAAAATTTAAAATGATCAGATTGAAAGTATTTAAAAATGTGCGATCAGGATTTTGATGGCGAGGCCACGATTAAGATTCAAACTTTCTCGTTTCACTGTGTGGCAGCCTATTATATCAAAGACTACGTATACATTTATCAATGCCACAATATCAAAAAATGATTGAAAAATAACTTATTCAAGATCAAAGGAGTGACTTTAAGAACTGATCGAAATTTATGTGCCATCTTATTCTCACGTGCAGAAAAGTAAAATTTATGATATTTTCGAATTCAATGATTCTGGACGTGTTTCTCGCGAAATTTGTTCAAACGCAAAAGCTCAAGGATGTTTCAAAAGATGCAAGAAATGGGGAAAATGGAAATTTGATCACTTAAAGCGGCATCCAAGTCATAAACTACAGCTTGAATCAGTTATAACGCTTCGGAAATAGAAATGTGTTCGAGTTTTGAGGATCTTAGACAAGAGTGCAATAGATCGTAGCGTCTGATTAGTGACAGAGAAAAGAATGTANGGTAAAGCTACCATAGCTAAGGGTAAAGCTACTCTCGGTTAGAAAACAGCCTGCACTCACTGATAAAATGTCTAAAACCAACTGGGAGTGGGGTAAATTTGTTGCTGCGAAACCGCACATCCGTGTAACTTAGAGGGCACATAAATCACAGTTATTATACCACTAGTTCAACGAGTTCAAAATTAACTACACGGATAGATTATAGAAAACCGGCCATCTTGTCATCAGCCTTTGAAATTTGAAAATTACCAATCAAGTTAAGTTCTAGTGTACAGAGAGTCAACTATAGAACAATTGGCCCAATTGTAGCACAGGCGTCATGTCAGTAATATTTCGCAATGATGTTACCAAAGCAGTGATAAAACGATCAAAGTTTATAGTGAAAGCATGCTGAGAGGTGAAGTTCACGTTAATGCCCAGTGAATTCATTTTGGTTATACACTAAATGGCAATAAATCGAAAAAGGCGTCTAACTCGTAGGTCGTGAGTAAAGGGTGAGCGTTAAATACCTCAAAAGTGATGCAGCATGTTTTTTGGAAACTATGACTTAACACCAGGTGTCTCGATTCTGCTCAATTCATATATTTATTATAGGGGTTATCGATCTATTTACACCATAATCCGTACAAAATGGTAGACTTTCCGATTCTGACATTCAAAGTTCCGAAGTTGTATTTATTAGCAAATTGATATTTATATAGATTCTACCTTTTAAGGTTGTGCGAAGCTTCCTTCAGATTCAAGAGTCGAATATATGCTGTCGTTTACTGAGATTCGTTTTGCCTAACATCAAAGAATCTATCTAAAATTTCCTTTTTGTAATAAATTTATATCGGAACATTTGAATGTATTCATATGAAAGTAGGCCAGTTTTGGCGGAAAATGGAGTAATAATCTTTGAAATCTATTTAATATAAGTTGCAACGAATCAAAAAATAATTGTACGAAAGGGATTATTAACCTTGTATTATCAACCTTTAAAATTTACAGGTCATTCGGATGTTTTTAAAAGTTAACAAAGTGAAAACATAGTTTGTAATCAAACACGAATCGGGGCATGAAAACGAATTAAAAAAATGTTTGCAAGCCCATCGAAAAAGGAAGCTATTGTTTTTAATTTTGATTTATGCCGGATCGAGAATAAATATAACCCCATTATACATAGAATCCATTCACAGATAGTTCATTCGAAAATTCAGGGTTTGTGAAATTTTGCTAATTCCTAACAAATTTAAAGAAAACTACAGAAAGAAATACTCGCCCCCTTTTTGACTCACTTAAAACCAATAATACCATTGTTTTAGCAAAATACATTAGATTTTAGGGCAAATAGGATTTCTCAATTTTTGCACAACTTGTGTATTTTAGAATTTTGAGATTGGCTTGAACAAATGAAATTTGATAAAATAATGTTAATTATCCCTCTCGTGAAAATTATTTTTTGATTTGTTACAAGTTTTATTAAATTGATTGCAAAGCTTATTAAATAGATCGAAACCCTTACAAAATACCAAGTTTTTGCATCTGCTAAAACTGACATTTTTCTAATCAAATGCGCCGCGATGACAAAACTAATGAACTAGAAAGACAATATTGTGAACCAAGAGAGCGTTGTTTGAGGTTTTAGACGAACACATTAATTGAGTATTTATTGCGTCATCGCCTACCCTAATTATACCATTGTTCATCCCTAATCTTTCGATACTAAATAAATACGATGATCAAAAATATTTTTAGCGTATATTTTGCAAGATATGATCAGAAACTAAAAAAATCTAATGTTAACTAATTATTCAAGAGGTGATGAGATCATAAAAATTAAAAATGCTCTAACAATATATTAACCTGTGATGGTGTGTAATTATTAACAAGAATGAGCCAGGTGGGTTCTCGAACCTAATAAGATTATAATTTGGATTCGGTTTATTGCCAGATTTATTATGACGACACGAGATATAAAGCTTTATATGGATATGAGAATCAAGTATTAAAATCACATCAACCAATCATATAGATTACTAATAACTTTTAACCTCTTTTAACGTGTGACATTTTGTCAATACTGACGACTGATATTTAGGCGTGACGAGATTTACAGACCGTTCTGTTTATCAATTACACGTTAAGTCACATGTTACGTCATAGATTATCAAATCTTCTCTTTCTATTATTTTTTAGTATTTGTAGAAATCTTGTTTTTTGATAAAAAATGGGTTTGATAATTAAAGAGAAAAGGTTTCAGGTAAGTTAATCCAAATGATGGGTGTTGATAACTACCGCTGTTTAAAGGCGGCGTAACAATCCCGGAGGTCAGCTCAGTTTAATGGTTCGTTTGGTTAGCTGCTCTAAGCTCTCGTTTTCCATGCTTTTCCTCGTGGTTCAAGCATTTGTCCTGCCGTCAGTGGTGTCCTGTATCTTTTGTTTTAACGAGTTTACAACTACTACGCCGTCCCACATATGGCTCACCATGTGTTCTACCCCTTTCAGGAATTTTATCATCCTGAGCACAATGGGCCTATTGCACTCGGTATTTGGTTTACTTAGTTTAGGTCGAAATCCGGCCTCACTTATTGTTCCTTCTGCCTCTCCTGTTGTTTCGGCTGAAAACTCGATTTCCTCAGATCTTTCTTCGAAAGGAAAAGACGACACTCCTAGTCAGGGAGGGCACCATCGAAGACATCATTTTAGTCGTCGGCACGCACACAATATCCTGACACGAGATCTCTTGTCCACCGTCGACAGGCTGATGATGCATACACATCCAGTTGAAAGAGGTGTCTACCTGGATCAGATGCAACCAATTATGGATCAGCTTCAGCTTCTATATCATCACGGGGCCCCTCCAAGTCATACGAATGATAATGTGGTCAGTATGCTGTATTCTTAACCAGTGGTTGTGATGCCGCCGGAGTCCTTCAACCCCTTTTCCAAAGCCTTGACAGGCCCTGTCGCAAGTTTCGATCAAGCTCCATCTGATGCTAATGGTCCCCAGCAGCCTGTGACTGAGACTAAGCCGTCTGCTCCTGGAGTGGATGTTGTTGGTGGTACGCCGTTGGCTCCCGTCCAGGTGACTCCCAGTAGTGCTTCACCTCTGCCTAGTCAAGAAATGGTTGGTCAAAATAATTTTATGGCTTCTCTTTATCAACAGCAGAGTGGACAGGCTGTTTCACCCCCTCAAATCGTGAGCTCATATATTACCCAGCAAAAAGAACCTCAGTCTGCTGCCCAACAACCCACTACCGTTCAGGAGTTCGTTGCTTTACAACAGCTCGAGGCTTTAAAAAAACCCATTCTTCCTCCTCAAACTGACGCTGAGGAAGCTCTCGCCGCTTCATTAGAAGGTCTTACCCCTGATGTAGCCCACGCTATTGAAGCTACTGACCCTGAATTTGCATCCATGCTAAGAAGTGCTCATGAGCACGGCATTAATTTTGTTAACAGGTCAGATGTTTCCAAGCAACCCGCTTATGGTCTTAACCTTGACGTTGCAGAGACATTCACCGCCGCACTAGAAGCTGTTTACCCTCATGTTGCCCAGGATTTAGAAGACAGGAATCCTGCCATAGCCTCTCTCTCTAAAGCTGCTCATGAACGAGGCCTCAATTTGGTGAAGCATCCGCATGCTTCCCAACAACAGGCTGTCGATAAGCCTGAGGCCGCTGAAGCACTCGCCCTTTCAATGGCAAATCTTCACCCTGACCTCGTGCACGGAATGGAAGTCGATGACCCTCAATTTGCATCTTTACTAAAATCTGCCCGTGTTCATGGCGTACAATATGGGGACCATCAGGGTGCTCACCCAGAAACTGAAGAGGAGAATGAGGAACTACTCGCCGCTGCTCTAGAAGATCTTTCCCCTGACTTTGCCCGTGTACTGGAAGCTAAGGATTATAAGCTTGCTTCTGGGGCCAAGGCTGCTCATGAACACCACCTCCATTTTGGGAAAAAGCTCGGAGGTTTTTGCTTAGTTTAGTGTTAGGGAAACCAGAGGAACCGAAGAAACCAAAGATGCAAAATAATGATTGGGATGTCTAATTCCGCTGCTTTGCGAATGTTGAAATAATTGCATTAGAAAGTATACTTACTTTCCTAATATTATTGAGCTTTCATTCCTTTTTAATATATATTTAAACACTTATTGGCTCATTTTTCTCATGATGTATTTGGTTGGATCGTTAATTTTACTTGATTGTATATTCTTTTATTGTAAATTATTTCGCGTTAATGCTCGTTGTGTATTGTGTTATTTTCTCTTTCTTATCAAATCTTGGTATGCACCTTGGCAACCTTTACGTTGTTCACGCCGTATGTTTGCTTGTGCCTGATTTGTCTAATAGTTGTTTAGTGTAGCTTGTCGACTCCTTCAAACAGTATTGTCTTTCATGGAGCAAATGATTGTCGGATGTGGTAGCTTAGATTGCACTTCTGAATACTCAGGATTTTGGAGTCATCATAATATTTTTCCACTCAACTACCCCGTGTAGGCCCGTGAAATGCCATATTTATATATATTTTTACACATTAATGCTATTTATTTAATTTCTTCTACTCCACTAAGTCGTTCCCTTTTATTGATCGCAATCCAGCCATACGGCTCTCATCCTCAGACCTAGTATTTCGGTGTTAAATTCTACACATTACTGAATGCAGCCTGACGACGATTCCCACGTGATCATTAAATAATGGGCATTGTTTTTATCAAACTAACTGGTATTGGTTAACTTACCCACGTTTAAATGTTAAATTCAATTGCCCGAATTTAGTACCCTTATCTCAATATTGAAACTAGTTTTTCCTGTATGATATTTTAACTATTCCAATCATTTAAAGAATGAAATCTACAACGTGAGCGTTGAAGGGTAAACAATCAGCACTTAAATCGTTTCGTACGATAAATTTATAATAATAAGATGAATTAATTTTTGGTATCGTCGAATGTGATGTTCACTCTATATTCTTAATGAAGAATATAAGACTGGTGGGCTAAAGTACAAAATAATGCACCGTCTTTGGCATTGATCGCGAAATCTCGTTTCCCCAATAAAGTACTTCAATATTCATAATTGCTCAAGCAGATAGATTAAAGTATATTATGGCTGCTTTTGCCTGTTTGGTTCATTTTGACAAAACTAATATCGTTTTTATTTGCTTTAAATTATGGAAACGCTTAAAAATCTATGATCATTGTACGTTGATTTTGAAGTTTTTTTCGATTTTTTAGTTATTATGATTAATTTAATAAGTTTTTCAATCATTTATTTTAGAATCAGCGTACGACCGATTTATTAACATCACAATTTGAGTTAATGTGTAATGCAAGCATGACAGAACTCAGCGTTGATGATTTAGCTTACTATAAATTCGACATAAGATGCTTTATTGAATTTTTACAGACTCGTCTATTGATTCCAAAGTTTCCTCTTTTTTGTGACCAAATAATGAAGTTTGTGATACGAAAATCGGTTATCGATGGGCACGCGTTTAGATGATTGATATGCAGAACGTTTTCGTTAATTGGCATTTTCTTTGAAAAATCAAATCTCAGCTTTTACCAAATAGTTATGTTACTTGCATACTACTGCGAAAGCATTCATTCTCAACGTTTCTTATAAAGCAATTAGAAATATGATACCATCAGTCAGTCGTCGACTGGAAAAATTTTGCTCAAAACATTTTTATAAATTACATCTTAAATCATTCCTCTCAAATCGCTGGCCCTGTTATTGTGTTGTCCAGGTTTATGAGTCACTATTATGGAAGCGAAAATATGGTGTTTGAGGCATTGATGATACTGGTGCAGTGTTCATGAAGCTGACTGTCATTCGAAACAGGGATGCTCTAAAAGAAATAATAAGAAGAAACGTCGCTCCTGGATCAATAATATTTACAGATGGGTTTGAAGGCTACGATGGCTTTAAAAATGAATATGTTCGTGAAGTAGTTATTCACGAGCACGAGTTTGTAAACGCTGATGGTTTCCACACTCAAAGAATCGAAGCCACGTGTGGAGCGTGCAAGAGGTTGTTTCGTATAAATACAAATAGGAAAAGAGAACTGATGTTCTCTTATCTTTGCGAATACGTATTCAGGAAAAAATTTCCTAAAGATACACTTGCTGGGGCTTTACTCGTGGTTTCATTAATGTATCCTCTCCACTAATATATGTTATATATAATTATATCAATTGTTGCAATGCCTTAGACTGTTACTCTCTAGGTATCTATGCTAAATGTATGATAAATTGTGGCATATTATTCCCACCCATTTTTGTTAGATTTTTATTCTAAATATAAATTATGAACTATACCTTTATACCTGCAATTAGAGAATGAGTTTGTAAATTGTGGATGTAATATTTATCCACAATACATTATTATTAAATGAAATGTTGTCAATTTCCTGCAAAATTTTAATTGAAACTAAAAAGAAAGAATGTATTGAAACACTAACTAAAAAATTAAACAAATGCCAACCATTTGGTAAATTCAAAAGTATTGAAACATGTAAATTTATAAAATAACTACAAATTACTATTTCTCATGGGTAACAACCATATTTATAATTAAAAGAATTATTTTTACATTTAAATAAAATTTAAAGCCATTTTATAGACATTTAAATTCAAAAATAAATGTCGCCAAAACTTTAATAGAATGACTCCGACATGAAATAATGTTAGGATTTCATATAAATAATTAATATAGTTGAATAAAAAAGGAGTTTTTTGGAAAAACGAAATTTTGTGATCGCTACCGAAGATGGTGCGTTATTCTGTGCTTTAGCCACATCCATGATATTCTTTAATCTCGGGACATTGGCTCAAATTATTTCCTCCCGATCGATCACAATTTAATTCAAAGTATCGTCCCAGTTAATGATCACCAACTTTCGGCTGCGCGATAAAAATGGCGAATGTAAAATTTTGGAAACTGGTTTTGGACCACAATAAACTTTGAGAAGTGTTAATCGAT
>JWZT01000332.1:299719-316050 GCA_000827895.1 Thelohanellus kitauei
GGGGGGGGGGGGGGGGAGAGCTCGAAATTCTCATTACAGGCAACAGCGCCTCAAGTCTTTTTGAAGTAGAGTGTAATGCATTTAAAAAATCTGATTATTGTGATTTTGTAATTTCTAAAAAATCCATCAAATCCTATATTTTAGAATTCCTCGAAAATTACAACCCCCATATGCTATAATTTTGTAGAACTTTTTACCTTGTCAAAAAAAGCGTATTAACAAAACGCACCTCAAAATTAAAACCGATTGTGGCTAACTAAAAGTTCCAACTTTTCAAAACAAAAAGATTCGTTTTTACCTAGTTAAAATAAAATTTTAATTTTAATACTTCAAACTAAATTTAAAAACAAAAGAACGAAATTAAACTTTTAATAAACGAAATAGACGTAAAATCGTTTACCTGCTGGTATGAGTTCCGTAAACCACAGCCATCTTTAATTATGTAGTTTTTCTTAAATTTTTTTTATCAAAACTTGAAAAAATAGACTATCGGAAGCGAATAACAATATACTTAGTTAATTTTTTTAAATATTAAAAAATGCATTTTTAAATGCAAAAACCCGTATCTGTTGCTAACCATTTTAACTTTTAATTACTCATTGTCACCATAAATATTTTTGACTATTTTTCAAATGTTATTGGTACTTCAAGTAAATATGCGAATGTTGATTGTATAAAGATACTGAAATCAAATACCGTTTACTGCAGTTGGATTACGTCGATTGCATTGGGTTTTGCGTCGTTGTCTATAAATGTATGAGTATGAAAAAAAACTTTTAGCACATAAGGAACTGATATATATATATATATCTGTGGAAGATTTTAGAATGTCAGATTTCAGAATTCCTTCATTGTCACAAATTCAGACAAATAGAGAATCTACTTAATTTTAGCTTCTGAGACAGAAAAAACATATTCATGCCAAAAGTTCCACACAATAAAAAATTCACTAAACTGGGGCATATAAAACATCTATATCCTCCGTGAAGGAACTTTGCCAACATACAGTTCAAGCCGTGATAAATATATCGATGAAAATCCGAACACTAAGGATTGCATTCATATTACAAACTCTAAAAACTTAAGAAAAATCTGCGATATTATTTTATAAGTTTTGGTTAGAAACTGTTTAAGGTTGTCCGTATAGCCAGAAAATAACAGATGGTAGTTAACCTTTCTGGATCATTGTTTCACTTTTGATCTCTAGTTTTTCATTGGATAAATTTCAAAAATTGATTGTACATTTCTGAAAATTTGCTGGTTAGGTGGTATACCAATACTAACCTTATTTTACATGAATTTGTGATTTCTAAGGAATTCTGAAATCAGACATTTTAAAATTCCCATACAGATATAACAGTTACGCATATGTTAAAACTTTATTAAATTTATTTTGCATACAGTCAAATCGGTTGTGTATATCGATAAAGGGCACAATCCGCTTAAATGAAATCACTCATTCTGTCGGTCTTGCATTTAGCTAATTCATTAATGAGTTGGCAATTCACCAATTTCCGTTTAAGTGCAAGTTGTAGACTGGGTCGAAGACCGTGATCTTAATTGATTTGACTGGATATGGTGTTGTTATTACGGGGTTTTTAGTTCAGTCTGGTTTTTATTGCAGTTCAATTTGGTGGATAAACAATTTAAGAAAAAATAAACAAAGAAACAGCCTTCGAAATGTTTACTTTTATATAATTTCATTGTTTAAGGACCTTCTCACATTGGTCTTGTGTGCCTGTGGTAACCATCACAATCCTCTCGTGCTATGGTTAAATGCCCTTCTGTCATGGAGCTGAATAGCTCTAGCTCATGTTCGGGTCTTATGCTTTTTATGTAACCATTCCACTTATAAACACATCATATATATGGTTTAGGAAGGGTGAATAGCGTAGTAAATTAGATCTCTCGTGACCCTTCCTTGTAAAACAGTCCAGAATTGTTGAGATCATGTGGAATCTTACGTTGTCATTTATGAAAACGTCCCGAGTATTTACTTGATCGTTTTCACCTATGTTTAAAAAAAGTTTTCGATGTATCCCAAAAAGCTTTTTCAGTTATAGAGTCGGCTGTTTATCTCAGTGCACTAAACCGTATTTATTCATGGACCAACAAACAGATATATTCTTAGTGTGTTTGGTATTCTATGAACCATTGTTGCGCCTACTAACGAACGACCCTTTTTAAGGCTCATGGAAACATTGAAGCCCTTGTTCGGCTAAGAAATATATTTCCATCTGTGTAGTTTTCTTCCAGTCTTACAAATGATTGTGTAGAATTATTACGAATTTTGACCGTACTTACATCATTTCTTTGATTGGAATAACGTGATTGTTTTTAATGTGTAATCCATCTTCCCAAAGCAGTTGTTAATTGTGGAATATGTTCGTTGTACATTGAAACTTACAGAGACCTTCTATGTGAATTCTTTTAGAGGTTATCCAAATTTTCGGGGACCTTCTATCTTATGAATCCTGTGACTCCCTCAGTAGCCTTAATAAGAGTACATTTCCCTCGTTTCTCTTTATTAACTCCCCCTGTCTCTAAGTATTTTTTGACAATATTCTGACGGTCGACTCTGACAGTTTTTCTGCAACGGTTTTCAGTGACTGCCACTTTATAGGTTTTTCGGTTCAATCTCGTCGTTTTGAAGAATAGTTGAAAAATAAAAAATAAAACTCGTCTCAGGTTTAACAAAATTGGAACAAGTTACAATTTGACTCTTCAAAGATCGACGAATAAATGTCCTCATATTTCCTGTACCAACTGTGGCAATCACGAATATTTCTCAAAGAAATTGTAAAATCCCCACCACGAAGATCTCCGACATATTTTTTGATATCTGGAGTCATCTTATATGGGTTTCTTCCACCATCTTTTTTTCGACGCTTTCCCCCTTTCGAAACTTGTTGAGAATATTAGATATAGTTGATCTATGTAAATTCTCATAATTAGATATTTCTGCTAACATGCTTGCAGCTTTATGAGCCGCTATAATTCTTATACATTCGTCGATATTTTTGTATGTTCTGTGGCGAAAACTTAAAATATGTTTTCGACAGCAAAATAATTCAAAATTTCATTACTTGGTTGAAATCGTAGATCTTTTGTATGAATGATCTTGTCCATTTTCAAAACAACGAAATTAAACCGAAAATTTGTTAATCCTTGTATAAACAATGAAATTGAACCGGAAACGGATAAAATTAAACCGAAGACCCTGTAATAGGCACTTATGCTGAGTTTTAATCGTTCAGTGTTTATTTTTCGATAAGATAGATCACTTTGAACAGCAAGAACGCAAGTGCTTAAGCTAATGTGGAAAATTAACTGACATACCGACTAAGTTTATATTATTTATTTCATTTTGGGGATATGTATTTACTATGATCTGGGTATGAATAATGTGTAAATTCTCATAATAATTATCATTTAAAATAAAATTATGATAAAATAAATAAACACCAATTTGATTTAAAAAACGCCCGAAAATAAACGTCGCGACAAATTGAATTGCAAAAATACGAAGTTGAACTAAAAACCATGTAATTAAATACAAGTTTTGCTAAAATCATTGATAAACTAATATTAGTTGTACTAATTTTTTGTTAGAAACACTAAAAACAGGTGAAACAAACATGACATTCCAACTACACTGGAGTTGATTTTAAATTTCGAGGTCTCGCAAACATTCTATAATTGCGATGAATAATTATATATTAAAACGTTAGTCCCCGGTGGGGTTAAACATGAGTTTTTGTGGTTTTCAATCTTGCCGTCATTCCAATATATACATAACACTTTCATCTGATTGTAATTCAGTTTATAGTTATTGTATCGACCGGGTTTTAGCCACGGGTATGGCGGAAATGCATTTGATGATCGCGTAACTTGTTCAATCCGGTTAAACACACGTATTATTCTTGTTCCAAGTCTGTGCCCTTAACAGAGATTGATTTTATAACTAAACTCAATCAGCATTCTGGTCTAGTCGCAAATTGTACAAAGTTGATTTTTCGATTTGCAATGATAATCCTCGTTCGGATTTCAACTCTACAACTATATCATGTTACATTTGAAAAATTTACTTATATCCCCGTTTTACAAATAAAAAACTGATCTTTAGGCTGAATTAAAAAATAGGATCATATCATGTAATGACGGTCATTCCTGATTTAGAAAGATGTACTGGTTAATTTTTAGATTAGTGATTGTAAATCTAGATGTTATGCTTCATTGCAAACAGTGAAAATGTTTCATCCTCAAAAAGCTTTCATGCATAACTTGTACAAGTGTCGTAAACGATATTATTTTTTGATCAATCAATCAGTAGTTTGCGAAAAATTATTAATCGTTTACATTTTGTTATACTTGATTGACTATTTAAATTTCTGATTTTCAAGTTAGCCCCAAAATTCATTCAAATTCTTTTATAGAAAAATAAGGCAGAGGTTGTCAATCTGGAGTCCGTTAAGAGTTTCTAGGAGGTCCGCAGCATAATAATAGGTTTAAACCTTTAGTTTAAGGTTAATGTGTGAAAGAATGGATCCATACCAGATTTTTATTACTCCTTGGTTTCTTCAATTTATTTGCCTTTATTAACTCAACGAAACACCTAAAATTAAGTTAATTTATTGATTAATTTTAAAATCACTCCTTTCATGGATGAATAGTAGATTTTCAACTAATTTGTAGTTGTTTGAGTTTTTGAGTAATATTTCAAAAATTTTCCATCAATAATATAATTTCCGAAACAAATTTTGCTGTTACAAGTATGAAATATGAGCCGATACATGTTTAATAATGACACGTCTCTAATTTTTCTGAAAACCTTTCATTTTGGTTATTACTTAAGAAATTTGACTCATGGATTTGTCATCATTTTTAATGAGAATTTGAAAACCTTCTAGAATTTTAAATAGCCAAACCTAAGAACATTTTGAACTATAAATTCGAAGTATGATCATTTTTTAACGAAATTACATGCTTTGACCCATTTCAGATATATGTATTCCTAAAACGTATTCAATAGGTCACATAATGATATTATTTGTCATCCTAACCAAAAAATCGATTTATACTGCCTTAATATATGTACTGAACTGTTCTTATGGTCATAAATTCCGTTTTCGAGAATGACTGTCAAAAGGTAGCCTAGCCCAATAGTTTTTATAATAATCAAAAATAGGCGTGTTTCTACTCAAAAACAACCAGGATCTTACCGTCAATTAATCACAATAATAATGCTTCTACCTTTCAGTATGAACTTTAAACATCTATGAACTTTTTTGAAATCGGAAAGTTTATGGGTATCGTATAGAGCTCCCCCGTTGTTGGGGGTTTTACTCGGGAAAGGTTTCATCGCGTTCTAACATTGACATAAAATTAGACTTCGAAACAACTTTACAAAAACCTTATGTTTTTAATGTCAATCATTCACTAATTTAATCGAAAAATTAATTACAAACATCATAGACAAATGGTGAAAATTGTCAAGATATTTGCATATTTGTTAATTCTAAACCACGCTGTAAATAGCTGGTTGAATGGCTTTTCCAGGGTAGAAGTATTTTCAGTAATTACCCTTTATCATTTTATGAGTTATCTCGAACGTCTAGTGCTGTAACAGCTATGATCATCAATAATTTCTTATATGGTAATTAATTAGACGTCGAAACTTGTCGAAAACTTCCTGAATAAATATGGGATGCTAATTTGATGAACATTGAAAAATACAAAGAGGATATTGTAACAACTAGTGAAGAAGAAGTTCAAACCAGCGACGACCTTAATACAGTACTTTTAATCGTTTATTTTGAAAAACACAGAAACCACTCCAAAATTGGACAATACAGCCAAATCTCATAAGATTTTACGAATATGTCGACATGATAGGTAAAAATTCGGGATATCTAGTTTTGAGATCAAAAAATTTGTGTCCACATTTAGTCTTGCCTACTCGTTGGATAATCTTGAAAGTGGATCGAACAACCTTGAAGGAAGAAGAAGTACCTCTTATTCTTAGTAGCGATATTTGAAAAAGACTTGGAAAAAATATATCGAAATATTAGTGCAGCTGATGAATTAAAGATGGTTGATTTTCCATTTATCAGGTTGTAATGCTCGAAAACGACGAAGGATACCGAATGTACCTTTCTATTGTCACTAACATCGATGAAAAACTGTCCTTGCTTCTTGGTTGCACTTTATCTGATGAGTAAATTAAACAATATATCGAGATTTGATACATCGAAAGTTTCACTCGTCATACCATGCAAAAACATTGAGACAATCGTTTTACAAGGCGAAGGGTATATCTTTTGTATTTTACTCTATGTCTTTCGGGAATATGGGCCATACCCAAAACGTTTTTCTCTAATCCATTTATCACATGTACCCTGCCTTAACATCGGTATAAGATGAGGATTAAGAAATTACCTTTTTGAAATTGTTCCAGCGTTTATTTTCATGATGTTCAAATTATAAGTGTCTGGGGCAAAAAATGGTGGGTTGTTTTTGAAATATATGAAACTCTTCATCGCTTATTTCAAAAATTAAATTGCAAAAAACACATTTCAAATTAAAAACAAATACTTAATATATCGATATGAGTTCATATATATTCCAAAATATGGCCTTGATACTTTCGAGTTCCTTTTATGGTTAACAAACTGTTAAATCATATTACGGCCCTTATTTTACGCTTGTGATTCATTGGAAGGAATAGGATATATCATCAAAATTTACAGAATGGCGAATGTTGCTAATTAGATAAAGTTATTATCAGAACTATCCATTGAGTCCGAACAACATTAGGATTTGAAATAAAGCGATAATCTTTTTGTTTTAGGAAAATTAAGCCACTGTCGTTAATAGACTGAAATTACAAGCATACTTTTTTATTCTCTGAAAACATATTGAAACCAAAATTGATATTGTATTCATTTAGTCGTGATTTTTTAAGAATAAAACATTTTACTATTTACCACGAGTGAAGCAAGATTATATTTTTGTTAAATTTCTTAATATGCTTAGAGAATAGTTATTTGGTTTGATGAACCCACAAACAATTAAATGATTCACTTTGGAGTAAACCAAAGATTTCCGACTTTGTGCATGAAAAAAATGGCAGCTACTTTCGAAATGACTTTTCAAATATGCTTTTCTAAAACGGATTTCACCTCGACAATGGAGGGTTCGAAAAATGGTTTTTGTCGAATTGATAATTGTTTGTAATTGACATTTTCAAAACGCTGTTCACTTCTATTGTTGTGAAAGGGTGATATTTGTGGTGTTTAGTAATTTTCAGCTTTTGTAATTCATGATCTTAATATTTTAACATTTACTTAAAATATACGTAAAGACAAGTGCTGATATCTGACCTATCTAAATAAAAATTTCTATAATGCGACTTTACAACTAAAAAATTTTTTAATAAATAATTCTTTTAGGCGTAGAATACAATTAAAAATAATTTTCATGGATGATTTAGTCGTTTAGAGAAATCTATGCTCTCTTCTTCTGGTTTTCTCAACTCAAATGATTAATTACCATCTTGTAAGTGATTCTCCGTTTTCGAAGTTATATAAAGTATTTCCCCATCAGATTCACATGTTAGGTTCGATGTTTATCAAATCTAACAGGTCAAAATAATTATATCGGTGATAAGAACTTCCAAATAATATGTTTTGGCTCAATTTTTCCTTTTAATTCATTTAATTTAAATTTTGGAGTTGATATTACTTCTCGTGACCTTTAAAAAATGTTTGTAGACATAAAATACAGAATAAAAATATTCCAACAATTTGAGAAATCAAAGTTTTTGTAACAGATATTTTAACTTAATTTACAGGTGTCAAAATTTAAGAATTAGAATCTTAAATCATCTGAGAAAATTGGAACAAATCAATCCATTATTTAAATATATTTAATCAAAAACCTTTCGATAGGATCAGAATAGGTTTTTCCACCCTCTATAAATAATCTGAAGTCAACAAAACAACGAAAGTCTTGGTCCATACAAATTTATATAGGAACCTCATCCCTTGATAATCTTATTTCTTATAGAAAGAACAACAAATATTCAACCACGTTTTTTGAATTTTTTTAAAAATAGCCACAAAATACATGAATTAAATATAACGAAAAAATAAATTCGGTTTTAACAAATTTTGTTTAAATATGAATCATGGAAATCTCACAGTCGGTTTGATATATAAACCAATGAAACAATCATAACCCTCGAACTTGTCTCCCATTTAAAATTATGGGTATATACGAAATTATATCATTGACATAGGGTTTTCAGATCAATTCCGTCACGTTTTTACAACTCAAATTTTATCAATATTTAGCACTAAAAAAATAAATTATACGTCTATTCATTAACTTCCTCTCCTAATTAACAGTTTCTTTTTTATTTTAGAATATTTAGGTAGTAGCTATCAGAGTCAGAAGGTGTAAGTTATATTGAGCGACTTTCGATTAAATAAAATAGGTCGGTTTCTGATCTCTGGAACGCTGGCTTTACAATGTTCTTCCATTTTGGTAGCAAATTTTCATTCTGGCTGTGGAAAGGCGAGTAGGGTGGAAGGTATATTACCCTGAGGCCTTTTTCTTGCAGCATGGTCTGGACCATATTGGTTTTGTGAAACTTCACGTTGTCAACGATGAAAATATATTCATGCATTCCACTGGGAAAGAACTGTTCAAAGGCCTCCATAATGTATCCACGAAAATGCTCTTTATTGAATGGATGATCCTGGACCTTGAAGAATGCCATGTGATCAGCGTCCCCGAGATCAGAAACTCACCTGTTTAATGTAATCGAAAGTGGCTCAATAGAAATTATACATTCTGACTGTGATAGCTATTGCCCAAATATGCTAAAATACAAAAGAACGTGTTAATTAGGAAAGGAACTTAACTAATAGATGTACAATTTATTTTTTTAGTTCTAAATGTTGGTGAAATTTGAGATATAAAAATGCGACGGACTTGATCGAGAATCCCTATAATATAGTCAGTTGATATCCTTGTCCAGCCCTGTCGTTTCACCATTTTTTAAACGCCATAAAGTTTCAAAGTAAATCAGAAGAATCGTCTGTTTGGGCGAGGAGACTCATGTAATTAATGAATCTTGATAAGAATTGGTTATATCTAATTAAGAAAAGTTTATAATGGATGGGTCATGAGATAACTTTATCTAAACAACGAGATGGTTCGTCTAGGTATAGAAAAATAGGCTTCAGACGAAACAATACACGGTTTTCTGTTAAATAACGTAAAAAGGCATATTATAACAGACAATGATAGATTCCTTCCAGATTTTGCTATTTTTGAAATAATTTTGCTGAGTGGAAATTAATTTTAGGGCCATAATAAGAATGCTGAATTAAAACATCTTTCTATTTCGCCAGATCTTATTTGTAAAACATCTGTTAAAAGTTTCCCTATCAATAGACCTTGATTAAGTCGCAATGCGATATTGCCGTTTTAACACTCTGAATCAAGAATTAGAAGGGGCTACGGTGGCAGTTATGAATAATACATGGTCGATATACATATGTGACGATTAGGCACAAACACTGCGATAATTCACATTTACAATATTTTAAAATGTCTTGAATGGTCAGAAAAACGGCTTTCCAATTTCACTAACGATAATGTGGCTTAAAAAACCCACAAATTATACGTTTTATGATAATTATTACTCGGAATTATTTTGTGATAACAAACTTGTGGCGTTACTAAAATAACATATATTAATTTTCTGATAATTAGAGGACTTTTGATTAGTGCTTTTGGTGAACGAGATCGCGTATTTTATCCTAAAACCATTAAAAGTCTATGGTAACACCCTAAAATGACGTTAGGAGACTTGTTCAAATTTTATTCCTACTTAGGGATAAAATCCCATATTTAAAAAGAAACATCAAAGATAACGAGTTTCGATATTACTACGACCAAATTATTTTTGACCCTTATATTTTATCTTTTTGGTACAATGTCTGTTATCGACAGGAACAAAGCGTCGTCGTTGGCGTCGTTTGTAAAAATATACCCCCCAAAATTGTAATAGAATATAAAATGTAGCCATAAAGATAACAGCGTTTACAAGAAAATAACATCACTACTAACATCGGTACCACGACGTTTATAACAGATATTGAATGAAGATAACATAAATACAATTACAATAAGTGACGTTGATCGTATTATCAACATAGATCAGACGATTTTTGAAAAAAAACATCGACTATCCACTTGAACCTTATAACGCCTATATTGAAAACGAAACCATGCGAATCTTTGGTCAAGTTGAGAAGTGTTCAAAAATACAAGAGAATTTATATCTTGTTCATCGTTCTTATTATTAGGGCTCAGAATGGAATGCGTCTGACAGATATTACCTCGAGGAACTGGGGTACTTTTCGTACTCATATTCATAGAGTCAAGGGAATTTTGAACGTGAGTGTTGAAATCGATAACTTCTTCCCTGGAGTGTTTGATTACCTCAATATTTCGTAAGTAGACTTGTATACGTAGAATTTACGACTCTCCCGAAGCTGATATCATCACTCATTTCGAAAAGGCGCATAAATTTATTGACAAATATATGTATTTCATATTTTAATTGCAGACAAATGAATGAATCTGTCCTTGTTCACTGTCAGATGGGTATATCAAGATCTGCCAGCATCGTAAGTATTTCTTTGTTTTCTATGACCAAAAAATGGGTGAGCTTTTTCACAAATTATTAAGAGTTCCTATTAGTTATTCGATTTTATGAATTGCTCACCCTTTTAGTTTACTTTTATAAACTGAGGAGTCATTAAACATAAAATTAAGAAAATATAATCACTCAGTCTTGCTAAAAAATTCATAAGCGTCTTTAGCATATCATGCCATATAAGAATTACAAAGGTCTGTTTGCTCGTAATTCAATTCAAAATTAGTGGCGATTTCCAAATATACCCTAAAGGACGAGCTGTTTAAAAATATTCTGAAAATTAAGTATAACCGCACATTCAATGAGTTTTGCCTTTTTTTAAAGTTTTTGTTTTCTTTTTGAGTTATTATTTATTGAACTAATTACATGTATCCTACCTTTATATTATGATTTGAATCAAAAGGTTTGACCCACAAATAATTCCTTCGCAATCTATATTAAACTGGAGGTTAGGTTTTTTTGTCCTTGGGAATTAACTCTTTTCTATAATTTCAGCCATAGATATGATTTACATTTTTATATTTATTTACGGACAAAAAAGAGGAAGAAAACATTCGTCGCGCCACTAAATGTTGAGATTGTTTTTCTAGTTTTACATCCAGCTTCAACCCCTTACGGAACTGTATTCAATCTTGAGCATCTAAATATTAACCAGTTTTGATATTCGAAATGGAACAAGAAACAGCTGTGATTTAACCCAAATCTGATGTTATTTTTCGCACTTTCTTAAAAGTGAGTTTAATTTTGTGACTTTGTTTAATTTCCCTATCTTTGAAACACTATTTGAGATTGACTGCGTTGATAACATTCTGAAACTAGTTTGTGCATGTGTATTGTTTGTTCACATATGATGATTTTGATCAGTAGATACTGTTTTTGAATACTTGACTGAAATGCGAGTGATAGTTCAGATGAGAACCTCAATAATTTCTGAATATATGTTTAAAGGAATTTTGACTATTTTCAAAACACGAGTAACATCGAGATCTAAATTTTTTGATGGTTGAGGGATTAGTTTGCTGACAAGTACTAAAATTTTCTTCGGTGAAGCGTCTCTATATATGAGGCAGATCCTAATTTAATGACAGAAATGGTTCTTCATTGCACAATGTTTTTTTCACCAAAACTAGATGACACAGTTGAAGTTGTTATGTAGACATTTTTCGTTGATTATCTCCCCATGAATCAAGGAATTAGATCGTTATATTGTGGGTGATTTCTATTTGAAAACTCATAGATCAATTTTTTAGTTTTTTTAGACCACAGCCATTTAATCTCTGTTGGCTATTTTCTATCCATTCGGAGTTTAGATAAATATATATCGTGTTAGGAGCTTACAGAGATGAATTTTCAAAATCTCTTTCTAATGATATTAGTTATTATTTTGGCTTTAGCTACGACATCTATAAATTATTTTGAAAATATTAATCTGGTTTGTGGTTATTTATTACATAATTATCAATTAATCCATAACAACACTGTCTACAATGTCACAAGTATTTCTCAACAGCGAACCCAGCATCGATAAAGGACGGTAGAAGCCCGAGGAGACAGTTGAAATCATTGATTGAAAACCTACAGTCGTACCATTAATAACATGTTTTGTATGGGAATAATAACGAAAGTGAAAACATATCAAATATTTAGTTATAAAAGCATATTAGCTTTAAATTCATTAGACATAAAAGGTGAAAAATATCATATCAGGGATTCGTTCTAAGATTTTGATTTAAATTTAAAAGCAGACATAATTTTCATTTTATTTATTAGGTGATATCATATATGATGAAACGACATGGTTGGAGTCTGGACATCACAAAAAACTACGTGAGGGAAAAGCGACCGATCATCAATCCCAATTCTGGATTTCATAAGCAATTGCTTACGTATTAAGGTATTTTAAGGGGAAGGTAAGCTAATCACCTCACATTAGCCGCAACAGGAATCTGTTTTCAAGCGAGTACAAATCAAATTTAGATCAAAATAGAAGTTCAGATTCTAAAAATATCACTGAAATTGAACAAAATTTCCCTATAAGAAAGTAAAATGAGTAAAAACCAAGATCTATTGACTTTGATTCAAATTCACACAATAAAGAGAATGATTAGATAAACATTCAATTAATATGGAATTTTTATTTTTTCAAGCATGACTTGTCGATTTTTTCAAACTCTAAATCGTCGTTTTTGACGGAAAAACTGTTTTTAAAAATGACTTAAAAAATGTTTTTTCCCACTCCAAAAAAAAAAACAAAATTGTGACAGAAAAGAATTTCCATTGTTTGAATCACACGAAAATCCAACTTTTGGGATTTAAGAAAATGTAATCATTGCACTTATAATTAAAATCTGGATTTTTATTCATCAATATTGGAAATACTCATTACTGTTACTCTTGTGTAAAATACATGAAAATTGACAACTTAAAGAAAATCGATCGTAGAACAGTCAAAAAACTATCGATGTGAATTGAAGAATCTACTTAAATATTTATCATATAAATATCCCATTCTTAGATTACACTATATGCAGTCCAAGAATTCGTAGGAAGACATGATATTCGCATTTTCACGCATAATCTTCTGGGAGGACAATTATAAATTCGCGAAAGACGATTCAAGATCGCACTAAATTAAAATTTAGTTGACAGTATAATATTAAAAATTTTATGTATGTTTTTAAGAAATGTCATAGAGCATAGCTGATATCACTCGAAAAATACTTTTATGGACAATTTTAGATATTAAAAACCATCAGAAGTTACGTTTTTTCTGAAAAAAAGAGAGCCAAATCATATATTTACACGCATACCCATCCAACTTGACTCAATTGGGCGTTTTTTCACAATGGAAAGCAGTAGTAAAAAGATCTCTCTCAGTGCACAATGCTCAAGAGATGCTGCAAGATCACGCGAGTGCGTTAACGGAAAGCATCTGAAGTGACTGTGAAGGATGGTTGAGGGAGTCTACATAATTTGCATCAAGAGCCCTACAAAGAGAACATTTTGAAACTATTTAATACCGGGTGTTGCAGCGAATATTGTGAACCATGACGACCAATATCGTTATTCGTGAAAATGAATGCCAGTAATATTTTTGAAAATATTATATTGGACGGACAATAAAAGGATAAATTATAATCATTTAAAGGGTGTCCAGACACCCTTTAACACCAAATTAGACTATTTTATGGAGTCCATTGTGAGGATGCCGTTGAACATGAGCCTTCAATTATCATAGTAAATAACCAGAGAAACAGTGTTTTTTAATCATACAGGGTTTTTCATCAAGTTGGTATTTTTTCGATTCACTTTGGTTTTTGATACTAATTTTCGTAATTTAATATCTAATAATTATCTGAAACGGATTGATACAATACATGAAGTTCTATCAACGCAATTTCAGAAAACCAAATTGAATCGAAAAAAATACCAACTTGAGTAAAACCTTCCATGGTTGACAAACAATGTTTCGCTGGTTATTTTATATAACTGAAGGTTTTTGTTTATTTACATCCTCACAATGGACTCATAAAAATAGTCTAATTTGCTTGTAAACGGTGTCCTGAGACCCTTTAAATCAGAGGTGGGCACAGTTAAGCGGATGAGGGCCAATTAATATCTTTTGGCATAAAATCGCGGGCCGGATTAGATATGGCAATTAAATAATAGGCAGTGAGCTAATGTTTAGTTTATTAATAAAATTTTTCATTAGAATTCATCAGAAATTTCCTAATTCCTGAATCAAAAGGATAAATAATTATTGGAAAGGTCTACCCAGTGCTTGAAGAATGAAATTCTTCATTCCCGCCTGAAATTTTTTTGCATTTTGTTGAATCAGATTTTGGGTATTATAGCATGTTTAGTGATTTAATTAATTGCAAAGTAATTAACTTTAATAATGCAGTTCCGTATTATGGGTCAGAAATGGTGATGGATGATATATATGTTAGTTTTCGCAAAAAATATCTTTTTACCCTTATAATTCGGACCAATTAAACTTAATCACATTAGGGCCGGATTAAATAAGATGACGCCTTGTAACTTCTGATCTATGTTATAAACCGTTGAAATTCAAGGGTTGTCACTAAAGATAGTATACGTTCATTTTCGAAATATTTATTTTTACCTCTATCATGAGTTTGATGGAATAAACTAATATGGCTGAGTGCCGGATTAAGAACAGATGAGGGCCGGATCAGGCCTGCTGGTCAGAGCTTGCCCATCCATGCTTTAAATGATTATAATTTATCCTTGAGAATTGGCTGTCCAATAAAATATTTTCAAAAATATTACTGGCTTTCATTTTCATGAATAACGATTTGGTCGTCATCCTTCACAATATTGGATGCAAAACCCGATAAATTCTCATTATACCACAAATAATTGGTTTTTTTATCAATATATCGCTGGGCAAATAATCGTTTTAAAATATATTCAAGATAAAAAAATGTAAATTTAGTCTATCCATACTTTAGATCAGCGATTCCCAAGCTTTACAAGCTGCGAGAAATTTAATCCTTGTTGAAAAGTTCAGCGAGCACCCGCCTTATTAAATTTTAAACATATTAATCTCATTCTAATCCTATTTAATCTGTTCAAAAATATATTATCACTCATTTTTAAAATCGCAATCAATTCATAATATAAAATAATATTTAATAATAAATCGGTTACAAACATCGTATCGATCAAAAAATATAACCATTCTTAACAATAATTCAATTTTACTTCAATGTCATTTCTTTATGTCTTGGGAAAACGATGTAGTTCACAATATCATAAGGGCAGAGAGGTTACTATCTGTTAGTGTGGAAAATTGTTTGTTTTTTATAATTGTCATCGCTGCATATGACTGCTCATATATGTAGGTTGAACCAAACCTACAAATGTATTTTTGGGCAAATGAACGCATATTTTGAAACTGTTGTGCGGGCAGTTGTCGCCAGAAGGAAATAATATGGTCAAGTGACAGTGTAACACTCTGTTCTAGAAATCTACTGCTGTGTGAAGAATTACATTTCAATTCAATAACCTGTAGTTTAAGGTTTTCATGTAAATGGTAAATCATTGCTTCAAGAAACAAAAAGGATTTGTGAAGAATGCGACATTATCCTTCTTTTCTTAAAATTCATAAAATCTAGATTCAAAGCCTCAAGAAAACCTCCCAATTTATTCCGATACTATTTAAACATTAAATATTTTTCTAGTAAACGTCTCTTGAGAGTTTGATATGCATTTAAAATTCCTTCTGTAAGCTGTCTGATAAACAGACTAAGTTTCATTTTGAGTGCATAAACTTCAGCTCACAAATTTGTGAATAGTTTGTCTTTTCCCTGGAGCCTGTCATTTAAACACTTTAAATGAGACTTTATGTCAACCATGAATCCCAGATCATTTAGACCATCGTTATTCAAAATATATTCCAATTATGTGTGTAATTCATCTATTTCAGAAAGAAATAGATAAATACTCTTTTAAGTACCCAAAAACGTGACAGAACCTTTTCTTTTGAAAGCCAGCTAACTTCACGGTGCAGCAGTAGTTCGCCCAATTTCTAGTACATATCGGATAGAAACTGCCGGAACTCACGACTGTTCAG
>JWZT01000332.1:362263-374456 GCA_000827895.1 Thelohanellus kitauei
TCTAGAATCAACCTAATTATCGATTCGGAATTGTTTTATACACCTCTTGATTGTGGCTTTGGACCTGACATTCGGTTCAAATGACTCCTAAATTCATTTCAAGTTATTATCGGTTGTATTATTCTGGTGCAATAAATGAGTCATACTTCAAAAATTCTAACATAATCTGTTGGGTTTTTCCCGAAATTTAGTGCTGTTAGCGGCAGAGACCATTAGATAGTACGTGTTATTTCATCCATTGTTAAGAACCTAAACATTATTGAGAATGAGTAGCAAGCAAATTTGGAATCGGATCAAAAAGGTTTATTGATACCTTTTTAAGGTGGACGAATCACTCATAAATCATAGAAACCGTTCTCTCATTGTTTCTTATAATCAAGTCTGATTCTGATTTTTCCTGTTCTACTTCCGTTCATTTCGGATAAAATTTTAGACTAGATTTACTCCATCGAATGTTATTTCTTTTTATCAATGATTAAAGAACTCTGATTTTTCACAGTGCAAAGATTTCTTTCGGCTTATATAGAATCGTTGAAGAATACGAATGATTTTATCTCTTTCTAAATTCATTATCTGAGCTATACAACCGACGGACTCAATATATTAAAAACTTGATGTTTAAATGTGACCTAATATCAATCAAACAACCCCTGTTTTTCTCTTTTTTTTTCAAATATTGTTTCAATTATTACTTTCCTGTTTTAATTATGTAGAAACCCACTATGTTAATGTTTCTAAAAGTGTTTCATTTTTATGCATATTAAGATATCTTGTTTTTCAAGAAAATTTACATCGTTTTCCAAAAGCTATAATGATAACGTCGTCAATTATTTTAAATAATGGATGGGTCTTTTGGCAGGAATACGTAATTTTATAGAGTCAAATTATTTTATAAATTAAGTAATATTTATTTAACTTAGTTGATGAAAGTATATGTAATTGGTGGTATCACAGTCTAAAGACTGAAGAGTAGTCCACAGGATTTAAAATTCAGTTTCAAACACAAATCCACTCTGTTTTTTTGAAACATTGCTTCCGGTAAAATTTTATTGCGTAGATTCACATCCAAATATATTGAATTTGAATAAATATTTGCAATGACAGACGATCAAATCACGCCGTCAGGAGTAATTAACGAGAATATTTGCTCTTTAATCTCACTAAATGACCCGATAATAACTTTATTTGATAACAATCTTCAAAAGTAGATGAAAAACTGTTTATTTTTAACTTTAGATATTTATCAATCCACACACATAGGATACTTGAAGAGAAAATTCCATCGAGTAAAAGGTTTTCAGTTTCAGGACTCAATAAACACTCAAAAGAAACAAAAGACTGCCAAACAGTCTGGATGCATGGTCATTACGTACAAGATATTTTGGAGGTCCTGACTCATTCTGACGTCATTTTTTTGAAAACCATTCCAAAGTATTTAATGAAGACAATATGTTAAATCCACAGCAGATGGATTAAAATTTCTAAATTATCTAAGATCCAGGTAGGAAAACCATAAATATTCATGGAAAAATAATTTCATGTACTTATCGTTAGAAGACAAAGGTTCTGATCCTGACAAGCCACACTCATCGATAATGGGATGGCCAGTACTTAGATATATAATGTGGTTGAAACATTTTAACAGGTGGCAGTATGTAAAATAGGAATGGAAATTACGCAAATTTTTTTGCATTAATACCAGATCATACTTTTAGCAAAGATATCAGCGATCTTGTGGAAGCATCCAAGACGGTTTTCAAAATATTTTAAGTTCTAATAACAAGTGATGTTACCTGACAATAATTTGTGATTTTATAGCCAATATATATTGGCTTTTTTATCGTTTTTTCCACCCTTAAATTGATTTGACAGACACAGTTTGGTTCAAGAATTTTTCTTTGAATATCAATACACGTTTTATTGTGAAATTGACGCATGAAACACGACGTATAATCTGCTGACCATTCGAACCCCTAAACTATGAACATATATTAACTTGATCAAATAATTTTAATATGATCAGCAGTTGGATTGCCAAAACGAGTACATGTCCCAAAAAAAGATTCTTAAATGATAAATTAATGTGAATAGCTTGATATTTTTGTTGGCAGAAAGGGTTGTCTGTCTAAATATCAAAATTTACTCTTCGGGAGCTGAATTTTGGTTTTGAGTCCACGCAAGGTACTTACAGTTCGAGAAACAATTTGCATTTAAATGTGTTAATTTCAAACAAGGTTACATTTATTTTCATAAAAACGTAAAGACTTAATATTAGATTTTAGCTAACAACAAGCCATAATTTCTGTTATTTTGATCAATTCTCGTGTTTATGTTCTATAAAACCATGGTGACTCAGTACCAAGTACAATAATACCGTTATATGTTATCGGATATTTTGTTACATCTGCCATCAAAAAGTATCAACTTCAACAGGTTAAAAATTTCATTTTCCGATAACGAAAGATAGACCTCAACTAAGTCAAAGAGGGATACAGATAAGAAGGTCTCATCACATTGTCAGTGTGTTTTTTTCAGACGTAAATCAGAAAAAGGCATTTGGAATATTGAGTAGCTTGACACAAAATCTCAAACATGAATATTGCAAGGCAATCGCTACTTGCATCCAAAGGACCTTTCTCTGGTCCATTTCTAAATTGCCTTTGTGTTGTATCGAACATCTGACAAAATGGGAAAAGTATTGGAAAATATACGAAATATTAATCTCAGGATTTGTACGATGTTTGTTACTAGGAGTTAAGTGGTAATAAGTGACTGGTGATTCGCGATTCAAACATAATACTCCACTAAGTATAACATTAAAATTTGTCAAACCAACTAAAAAATAAAGCACAACTGATTTGCACTCAAATAAAGATATTAATCATTAACGGAAATCCATAAAATTTCTGATTATAACACCAATCAAGTTTCTTTCAAATAGAATTGAAGATCTTATCTTCAGATTGGTACATCTGACATTTGAAAATTACTCCTGCTAACGAGTGTTCTGCTTTGATAGAACAACGTGGGCTCAAAAAGTGCGAAGAGCAGTATATAAGAAGTCATCGACGACAATTGTTTTTATCGAAAATCAGGCCTACATAAATAGAGGCTAGTTTGTTTACATCTATTTTCATATTTTCGTTCATCGAATGAGTAACGCCGTCAAACTGTGTTTGAATGTAGAATGAAGAGTTACCAAATTTGTAAACTAGTGAGTACCCAGAAGATTATTTTCATGATATAAGTATCAGGCTATTTAATTATCAGATATGGTAATAATTGGGCTTGGTGTATCAAAAGAAAATGTGGGTTAAAACACCGAACTGGCCTTTAAAAATGTTGTGAATAATTTTCATCCATTAACAAAACAAAGAATTTCGAATGACAAACGAGTAATCATGATAAATGTATCAAACAGAGAAATATTTAATTTTTGAATGCTATTTATGCATAAATCGATCAATGATCAACAAAAACTGGTGTTTTTTAAAAACAATATAATTTTTAATTGCAAAATGACACAATTTTATATTGATATGTGGATATATATCGAAATAATGGCAAGTGTTCCAGAAAACATCAAACAAATATGAAAAATATTTAAAAATTCCTGAATAAATTTCAAATCAAACATTTAACAAAGTATTCTCGTGGTATCTCAAATTCAAATGTTGTATTACAAATCAGAGGTTGTGATCAGTTACCTCAAATGGATGTTAAATCACGGCATAATACCATAATAACTTTTAAAAAATACAAATGTAATAAGGGAATTAGAAATTAGCTATTTCCTGACATAAAGAAGGTTGAATTAGATTAATTACCACATAATCATGGTTATTTTTAATCTAGACAATCCGGGCATATTCCACCACATACGTTCATTTCCCAGATTCATAAAATGGTTCGGTATTATCCAAATCAATATTTTAGTTATCATACCATTACTCTGATTGTCGTGGTTAAAAACAATGTTGTCATTAGTCTGAATTAATATCCAAACATTTGCAATGCTCATGAGAATAAAGAGATAAATTCGAATATGTAATGTCCAGTTTAACTCGTATTTGGAAGATCTTGATAGTTTGAAAACCGGTCTGTCTTGAAATATTTTCAGGCCTATTTACCCATATATCGGCTGTTACTCGCTGAAGTTTCGAAAGTGTTTGACCATAATTTTCGAACATCGTACCGCTTTATAAAACCAGACCTTTTTGTCATTCGTGAAACTGTGGGACCATCGGTTAAAAATCAATGGTTGGCTCATTAGATGTTTACAAAGAGGGTTGACGGTGCTTCCTCTCTCAATGCTATTTATCTATAACCATTTTAGTACTCATGTTTGGTGGCTGGTTTCAACTAGAACAATCGAATTTAATTCTCAATGAATTTAGTTAATCAATGAAACGGTTTCTGCATTTAATAATCAACACAATGATAAAATATTTATAGCTTTGTAAAATCCATGTTAGGTTGAAAGAGGATCGCGTTTAACGTTTCNCACCGAATTGGCCTTTAAAAATGTTGTGAATAATTTTCATCCATTAAAAAAACCAAGAATTTCGAATGACAAACGAGTAATCATGATAAATGTATCAAAAAGAGAAATATTTAATTTTTGAATGCTATTTACGCATAAATCGATGAATGATCAACAAAAAACTGGTGTTTTTTAAAAACAATATAATTTTTAATTGCAAAATGACACAATTTTATATTGATATGTGGATATATATCGAAATAATGGCAAGTGTTCCAGAAAACATCAAACAAATATGAAAAATATTTAAAAATTCCTGAATAAATTTCAAATCAAACATTTAACAAAGTATTCTCGTGGTATCTCAAATTCAAATGTTGTATTACAAATCAGAGGTTGTGATCAGTTACCTCAAATGGATGTTAAATCACGGCATAATACCATAATAACTTTTAAAAAATACAAATGTAACAAGGAAATTAGAAACTAGCTGTTTCCTGACATAAAGAAGGTTGAATTAGATTAATTACCACATAATCATGGTTATTTTTAATCTAGACAATCCGGGCATATTCCACCACATACGTTCATTTCCCAGATTCATAAAATGGTCCGGTATTATCCAAATCAATATTTTAGTTATCATACCATTACTCTGATTGTCGTGGTTAAAAACAATGTTGTCATTAGTCTGAATTAATATCCAAACATTTGCAATGCTCATGAGAATAAAGAGATAAATTCGAATATGTAATGTCCAGTTTAACTCGTATTTGGAAGATCTTGATAGTTTGAAAACCGGTCTGTCTTGAAATATTTTCAGGCCTATTTACCCATATATCGGCTGTCACCCGCTGAAGTTTCGAAATTGTTTGACCATAATTTTAGAACATCGTACCGCTTTATAAAACCAGACCTTTTTGTCATTCGTGAAAATATGGGACCATCGGTTAAAAATCAATGTTTGGCTCATTAGATATTTACATAGATGGTTGACTGGGCTTCCTCTCTCAATGCTATTTATCTATAACCATTTTAGTACTCATGTTTGGTGGCTGGTTTCAACTAGAACAATCGAATTTAATTCTCAATGAATTTAGTTAATCAATGAAACGGTTTCTGCATTTAATAATCAACACAATGATAAAATATTTATAGCTTTGTAAAATCCATGTTAGGTTGAAAGAGGATCGCGTTTAACGTTTCTGATCAGGTAGGGATTTTCTTGGAATTTACTTCATTAGTATAGTTTACTAAATTCAGGTATTCGTCTGAGTTGAGTTTGGAAATTGTGAATTTATTATTAATAAACTCTAAGCCATATCGTCCAATTAGACTTTAATTCAGCAACAACATGCATCTGCAGTGGTAGATACTAATGGAGAAACCGACTAAATTAGTGGTGTTTGAATAATTAATTCCAAGGTAAATATCGACATGGGACATTATCTGTCATTCTATAACATAATTGGAAAGAAATTTGACAGTGTTAAGAATACAGGATGTTGAAAGGCACTTGAGTCCTTTTCACGATGTTAGTTTTTTAATAAAGTGCAATATAGTTAAATGATCCAATCTGGATGGCTTTACATCATAAAATTGACCTTGAACCGGACGAAAAATCGGAAATATGACAGAATGTCTCAATTTTAGATGATACCTGAGTTCCCATACATATACCAAAAATAATCTCTAAATGTTTTCTGTTTCAACGATATAGTCAATGTATGGTGAGATGTATAAGCTGATTGATGTTTTTTGGACTATCCTTACATCACTAACGGACACAGATGATCCATGATTTTATAAATTACCATATTGGATTAAAAAACGGTCATTTAACTAAAGGAGCGTGTGGATAAAGCCGATATCATTACTGGTTTGAAATTTTTTATTTCTAAAAAATGGATGTGAAAGACTGCACATTATGGTCACAAAATAATCCCACGCAACGACACATTTTCCCGATATAGAATACAAACAGATGACGAGATCTTCAACGGTTATTGTTAAAAATTATGTAAACTGTCAGATTTAGTTTCAGTTGATGAATGAGCTCTTGGGTCGTTCAAGTGTAGCGACGGCCCAATTTGTTTCCTGTTTTAGCAGCTCAAATTCATCAACAAGGGACTCAAGCCATATATTTACCTCTGAAATAAAAGCAACAAATCGATTGAAAATAAAAACGAAAAGAACTCTATAGTTTCCATTCAAGAAATCGTTTAACACTAGCAGCTTAAACTGGAATCAAATTCCAGAAACAATCAGCCACTATTTTTTTGAAAGATGATCCATTCATAATAATTATTGTCTTCGTTATGGTTTTATAAAATTGTAAAAGACGAAACTCATATAATGAACTTTTTTAGTTTTCGACGATCTTTCATGGAACCGACGCTTTACCACAAGTTTCCAGTTCTTGTCGAGTTTGGTTTTTGTCATCGTATTTGCAAATCCCAATAATTATTTCTAAAATTTGAATTTCCAGCTGTCTTGAATTAAAAATATTCACATTTTACAAATATTCAAGGATCATCAACCCAAATATTAAGACTATTTCATGCATGTATGATAAACATTTATTGATATGATCGGTTTTATTGGATGAGAAACAGTCATGATGATTGATAATATTCGTATTTTTGTTGCACAACCTTGGCTTTTGTAGATTCTGAAAACTCAATAACCGTGACTAAAATGTAGAATACTATAGAACATCTGATGGTTCGATCCAGTAAAATCCAATTGAGACTGATGTGATCCTTAAGTGACCCACACAAACCCTTGGGTTGCAAGAGGGAAAACAAATGGGAATTTGAATCTTTCGAACTTCAACTTTTCTTGATGTTTTCACACAGAACTTGGTATTGAATAGATATATGACCGCTCTGTTGTATGGGTGTCAACGCAACATAGACGCTGACATGATCCCTAAAAAGCGACATTAAGTGTGAGTAGTTTTCATGATAGTGCGAAAAGATTAAATAAATTTTGGGTGTAATTTAATGCTAATCCCTATATATTTCATAATTTGATACAATCACAAAGGAGCGAATAAACTAGTGCATAAATAACCATAACGCATGCGTTTCCTGATTTCGCAGCTAACTACTTTTTGATTCAACCAATTGCTGCGAACTACGCAATCAATGGCAATTAAATCGATTCTTAGTTTAATGGTTGCGAGTTATTTAAGGGTGTGTTAGTATACCAAAACGCTTGCGTAAAATCCAGCGCCATATGCCTATATCGAGTACTTCCTTGCTCAACTAGGAGCTGTGCGAGATTTTGGAATTTTGCCATTTTTTTGTACATTTCGAAGTGTTTGAGCCTCGGCTTGCGAAAATGAAACCTGGAAAACCGCCAAGCGATACAAAAAGAGGTCTAATAGATCAGGTATAAATCAAATTATTTCCTATTACTTCACCGCCCGTGTAATTAATCCATTAGTCTGTCTTAACTCCGGACACTCAAGTCGTTGAGGAAGCCATGCAATGTTCCGGTTCTCCAGAAGACACTGGACATACTCCTGACTGGAGCAAAAACATCGGGAAATACCGTTTTGTAAAAACAATCGGCAAAGGCAATTTTGCTAAAGTCAAGTTGGCTCTACATATTCTGACCAATAAGGAAGTTGCCGTGAAGATTGTGGACAAATCTAGACTCAATGCATCTGGCTTGATTAAAGTCAAAGTTATAATTTTCAGTTATTTCGAGAGGTCAGAATTTTGAAAATGCTCGATCACCCAAATATCGGTTTATTTCGAATTAAATGAGTTAAATTATTAGAGGTTATCGAAACTGACAACAATCTTTATCTTATCATGGAATATTGTTCTGGAGGTACTCCTATTTACTAACCAGGCGAAGTTTTTGATTACTTAGTGGCCCATGGGCGCATGAAAGAGCGCGAAGCCCGCAAAATATTTCGCCAAGTGTTTGATTATAAATTTAGATAATTTCTGGAGTGGATTATTGCCATCAACACCACGTAATTCATCGCGATCTTAAGGTTTATATTTAAAAAAATGGAGGCTGAAAATTTGTTACTTGACGCCAATATGAATGTTAAAATCGCAGATTTTGGGTTTTCCAACGAATTTAGACCTGGAGGACACCTTGAGACTTTTTGTGGAAGCCCACCTTATGCAGCCCCAGAGTTATTTCAGGGTAAAAAGTATGAAGGGCCCGAAGTCGATATTTGGTCCTTAGGCGTTATATTATACACAATGGTCAGTGGATCTTTACCCTTTGATGGCCCAAATTTGCGAGAATTGCGCGAATTGGTGCTGAAAGGAAAGTTCAGGATCCCCTATTTCATGAGCACTGGTATGCTTATATCACACACAGACTGCGAGGCGCTTATAAGAAGCATGTTAGTGATTAATCCGGCAAAGCGTGCAACTATCAAGGTATACCACGTTGATAACAGTCCGTGATGGAAAATAAATGGACGAATCTTGATTGTTCAGAAGAACTTAAAAGTTACGTACCTATAAAAATTGAAAAGTTTGATTACGAAAGAGTCGGTTTTTGTCAATTTTATTCAGAAATAATGTGCCAAATGGGGTTTACATTCGACGAAATTGTCAACTCACTTAACGATAATTCCTACAATTCTGTTATGGCTACTTATATATTACTCGATAAGGAAAAGGTAAATTTGGCTCCAAATAGTTCGGACCAAACGACAAAAGTCTGCTCACTAAGTATGAAAATATCCGCCACGATTCACCTGTGATTAGGTAGCTTTTGAAACTTATTAGCGGGCCTCAGTCTCCCAAGACTCCAGAACCTAATTATTTACAGGTTTTATAATGCAAATGATATAGGTTCCACAAGATTCAAATATTTCCACTGTTAAAAAAGACGAATCCTCAATGTTAGATGATGCAGGCCTTAGAAGGGACTCATTTGGATCCCCGGGATCTCCTAATTCAACAATTCGTCCTCGAAGCAAAACTGCGACTACCCATACATATAAAGCCACAGAAGACGATAAATCTAATTCTCCTTCATTCTTGAATCGAATTTCACTCAGGTTATCCGGAAAAAAAACACCGCCCAGTAGTGTAGATAATCAGGACGATTCTATTGATAAAAAGCGAACGCCCAGAAATTCAAAAGACGAACCAGATAAACCTAAACCAAGAAGTTTAAGGTTCACCTTCAGCATGAAAACGACAAGTAGCAAAGAGCCAGAAGAGATTATGTCAGAGATAATTCGAGTTTTAAACCAAATTTCGATTCATTTTGAGCAAAAGGAACATTTTTTACTTCTATGCATATACAGACCTTCAAACGATGAAGCTTCTATCATTACATACACCGGCAAAGACTCTGAAGTTCAATTTGAGATCGAAGTCTGTAAACTTCCCCGAATAAAACTAAATGGTGTTAGATTCAAGCGAATATCCGGAGCTTCGATCACTTTCAAAAATATCGCATCAAGAATAGCCGATCAACTCATATTGTAGTGAGTCATGATTGAACTAGATTATGAAAATCCCGGTTGTCCCTTTAATCTTTAGACCATATGTAGCATTAGTAATTTTTATATTATTTTATCGAGTTATACTCTGCTTAGATTTATGAACATGGTTTACAAAGTTAAACCCATCTATGGCAGCCTTAAAATGTAACTTGCTAAATAAGCTACAATTACACCTGGATTCAGAAATTTCGCTATCAAAAATACAGATGAATTGGTTTTTGCTGGTGGGTGTTAAGTATGCTTAACGGCAATATCTTTATTTTTATTCAAAGGAAACGGACAAAAATTGCTGGTACTTCAATTGAAAATATCCTATTACTGTTTATCTCATATTGATATCTATGCCCTGACTTAAATTTTGCTTAACTCGTATCTAAAGTGTTAATATGTAACCGAACTTCTCATCGAACAAACTAAATATTTATTGATGTAGGGAGATATCTCTTGTTTATGTTAAAACTTTTTGGTTTTAGTCTTAAATATGCTATTGCTCAAAAATGAATTTGGATCGAATGCCATGGACCCGAACGCATTGCCGAATCAACATCATGATACTTAAATGTATCCTGAGTTCACAGCTACGTAGATAGTTTAATATATCATTTATCAACATTTATTTATCTCATTTTTCATAATCATGCCCGCGCCAACTGCTCTCCTTGCACTTCGCCTTGCTTCTTCTATATTAATTTATGAAAGATAGTTATCGTGCGTTCACGAAACGGGATGTGAGCAAAGTTCAGAGAAACCTAAACAAAGTTTGAACGTTTGACAAAGTTTCAAAATCTAGAAGCCCCTTATTGATTACCATCAAGAAGCGAACGCAGTTGAAATAAGCAAATGATTGAAACTAATTGCCCATCAGGATTTTATGACAGAGAGAACAGCCAATTAATACAGGTCCGTCGAGAAGGGAATATTTAGAATTATCAAAGCTCGACCATTATTATTCAATGAACCTCCCTAATTTCTAAAACGCGATCTTACTTTTCATGTTTTTATGCAAGAATTTTGATTATCTCAATCGTTGCGTTTCTCTATTTGTTGTTAGCCACCTGCAACTTTGAATGTCAAATACAGGCAATATGAACTGAATTCTTTAGACTTTCAGAAATGGAAATAAATGATTTTACACGTTTCAAATTTATTTATTGGTGTTTATTGACTGCAAGCTATGGGGTATTTTCTGAAGAAGTTGGCACACCAGCTAGAAAGAATCACGAAGAACTCTATTGGCTCGAGGGGTTAAGGGAAGAAGAAATCGATATATCGCACCGTACTGATAGTCTAAGTATGCTCATTCTCACCAGTTTGCTGATAATTACAGTTTTATCCGCCTGGCTATTTAAACTCAAAAAATTTGGCTGGTTTCACGAAACCGGCTTCTCTTTGATTTTGGGAGTCATAGTCGGTGGATTAATACGTCTTTCACTTAATTTGCTAGCCGACGAAGAGGCATTTTCTGATACTGTTACAGTCCACTTACTTAATGCTAACAAATTGAGTGTAGCACCTGTCAAATTGGTGATGAATATTTCGAACAATAGATACTTATATTATCTTGCTGGAGTTGTTACTAATAATTCGGATATCGGAAAATTTTATCCAGAAGATGTTGAGCAATTGGAGGCCAAATCTTCGTTCAATCCAGAGGTACATTTTCATATTTCGCTTAAATTCAACTTTATTAACTGACTGAATATATCATTCTTCCTATTTTAAAAATTACACTCCTTTTAGATATATTTTTCATTTATCTCCATAAAACTAAAATACTAATTTCTCTTACACGTGCTTTATCTCTAAGTGAAACAAACCAGTGACCAAAATTTTGAAATATTATTTTATCCATTGATTTATTCGTTTAAAACAGAGCATCCACTTTTATTAACAAATGTACGTTTATGTACGACTAATAGCCTATGAATTGATTTCTTTATTATTCGCATCAACATTTATTTGACATTGCTCACTTCCCGGAAGTCTTGCTTCATTCTGAAAGGTGCACTTTGATAACAACTATGGATTTTGTTTGCACACATTTCTAGGAACGATCTGAAAGCCATTTTTAGTGATTTGACGTTCCCAAAAATCCTCTCTGAGTAATTCCCCCCTTAAGTCTAAATAAGTGGACTTCACACGACCAAAGGGAATTTAATTCATGGATTGAATTTATAAGTTATAACACCTTTAATCAGTGTAATTTGACCCGATTT
>JWZT01000332.1:377289-389020 GCA_000827895.1 Thelohanellus kitauei
ATATTTTTGTTCCTTCTCTATATGCTATAGTTGAAAAAGTTCAGTTCCTGAAATATTTCGGTCAGATATGCTAGCTTTGTATGTCAAGTTTCATCGCTAAGAATGTTCAAAGTCGTTAGGCTGCCTTGGAAACAAAATACTAGCATCTCTTCTCTTAAATCGTAGAAATGACGAAAAAATTCTCCTCGTGATATCAATCGTACATCTGTATGCTTTATTAATGTGACGTGGTTTGCTTCCATACTCTCCTAAAGTTTCGCAGTCTGACGATATTTTAGTTGTCTCGTATTCATGTAGTTAAAGATTTTAACCACCATGTCTAATATAGTTTCAGTTCGGGTCAAACTGTTTTAGAAACCAGTACTACTCTATGAAGAAAACAATGAGTAACTACAATATTGGGCTTTTACTATCGTGCAAGCGGAACAAATCCTTTGAAGCTTCCAGTCGTTTTAGATGCGCAATCTGTACAATTTCCAACAGTCTTTTATGCATTTTTTACACGAACGAAAATATGTTAAAACATCATATATGTTTTGCCTGTCTGTTGTTTCTTGCAACTATTTCATCACAGAAGGTCTTGTACAATAGCTTCACTGTCAATAAAACAAATAAATACCGAGTTCTTCTTTGCCGCCAATTTCGGCGTTAGAGTCGACCTGAAGTGCAAAAAACTCGTCACTCATTTTTGACATAATATTGAGTTCAATCTCGCTATGGGTGTCTATAAATCGCCTGCTAATTGCTTTGTCCGAAAGCGGGGTTTTATTTATCCGGTGCTGCAGCCTCTCCAAACATTATCCTCACCATTTCCTGGCTTGCTGTAAAATGACCTTTTGGGCTCTGGTATATGATTTGATATTCTTTGCAATATTACCTTGCACAGCATAACTAGCTTCTAAAATTTTGTCTCTTATCTCGAAGTTTTACAGAAAAGTAGCCGTTTTCCTCTTATTCAAGGATAATTCCCTCTAAAAATTCAGTAGATTACGGCATGATATTTCTTAATGTATACTTGTTAAGTGTAGTTTATGTTTGATGGGGCCATCGAACCATTAACAAGCTTTACCCTACAAGAAATACACAGCGTCGAAGGGCAATTCGGATATGCATTCCTAGTAAATATTAGAGCCAAATAATTGTCATAATAGAGACGAACTTTGAGTTCCAAGCTATTACCATTGATTTTTTAGCACTTTGTCTTTGCGATGGTGAATGAAATATTGTTAATAGCGTATCATGCTTCATTGGTTTCTGTTGAATTTGAAAATTCATCTTTTGCTATGGAACCCCCAGACTTTCGCCTTTTCAAAAATCGATCCATATTCGTAGTCCGGATAATATTTTTTTAAAACTCAAATAATAAACTGATTCGCGTTTAAATTAACCATTTAACCTGGTTGCAGCAACGAAATAACGCACACATCAATGCCGTAACAAAAGAATGACTAATCATCACATAGAACTATGATTAAGAATTCGAGCCTGGCGATTTCAACTTTTTTGGTGGAAGCCCGGTTGAAAAACACCGCTCTAATCTATCAATTAACTATATTCGTTAAACATATTATCTTGTGAAACGATATCATGAAGGCTTCATTTATGCTGACTAAAATATCTATCGGTAGCCGTTCTGAGAATCATTAAAAATAAAAATAGAATTTGAACTGAGGGTTCAATTACTTGGTTACTTTTTTAACTCTTCAGAAATTCAGACACCCAGCAGCTCCACTCAAACCAATAAACGGATATCCTTGTTTATATTTCTACAAATATTCTTATTACTATTGAATTGTTCCTGTCTCCTTATAAATTCTATATTTAATATAAACATTCACAATTTCAGAATGATTATGAGTAACATCACATTTAATCTGGAAAACTGCTCAGAGCGCCAGGACTCATCATAGCTACAACCGATAAGTCAGATTGAGGATGTTAATCGATCACGAAGCGATAGGCATGTTTCTTTAAAATATTTGTCAAATATATTAATTTGCACGAGTAGTATGTTTCGATTACTTTTCTATGTTGATTTTTAGGACAAGATGATAGACAGCTTGAATCAGATAAACCTCGTTAAAAATATAACACTAAAACACACCCAATTATGTCTCATGAAACATGTGGAGGCATTCATTCCCGACTTAAGAGTGTAGTGATGTCGTTTTTCTTTTTTTAAAGATGACCAGATATCTTCAAGATATGGTAAAATATCTCCATATCTAATAGTGCCTTCCCTTTATTTCGAATAAAAACTTAAAATTTGGTATATTTTCAACATCAAGAAAGAGGAAAATAATTTAGCTTTATTTTGAGGTTGGTACAACATTTTTAACTTACAAAATATCAGATGAAATTTCTAATAAAATAAAAACCGAACAATGAAATTTCTACTAAATCTGAGTTCTTTCTCTAGTAGAAGATGAAAAGTTTGAGAACATAAATGACCAAGAATTTAGCTTAGATGCGACATGTCAAGTATAAAGTTTCGCAAAGAATTTTTTATCGATAATCCGAAAAGTTTAAATTAAATATGATCTTACGTGGTTTCAAGGAACGCTTATTGTTTTACTCACTTCAGATGTCAGTAAAGACAAAATTTTTAAAACCCACAATCCATTTATTTGAGATTATTTGCAAAAATGGTGATGACTTTAACTAGAAAAAATAAATCTGATTTAAGTCACCTTTTTAAATTATCTGTAGATAACGTTAAGTATTTCTTGATTTAAGTATTGATTTGATGAGATTTTAAAGAGATGAAGATATTAGGTTTAAGAAATCATGAGATCTCAAATCACTTAATTTTTAGGTGTTTTTTACTTTCTCATACCCTTATCATATAATCCAATTTTTAAACTAAATCGAATCACCAAAATCATCTCCATTCTTTCTTAAGAGTATAATTTAAAGGGCCATATCTCGAATCACCAAAACAACCAAGAAGAAACTGTGGTTTAAAAATCACCTTTCCATAACTTAGGATGTATTATCAGCGAAAGTGTAGCCATTTCATAGTCCTCATTATTTAATGTGAAAACATCAATTTATTCAATATTTTAGCTATCTAAAAATAAGAAAAGGTAGTTCAAAAAATGTAATTCGAAAGCCTGGTTACATTATTTTGTCATCATATGAAGAAAATGTTGATCCGAGAGATGGTTTTATGAGAGATATCCAGGAAACTAAAGAGTTCAAGTGTGATACCATTTTTTCACAAAATTGTTGATATTCTTCGAATATTTTATCACCAAAAATCAAAATGTTAATTGCCATACGGTGTTTTACTGTTTCAAATGTTGTCATTGGCCGTATAAAATAAACCAAGGTTCAATATTTCTTCCATAATTGATTATCTTAGTACAATGTTTCGTTTTTCATACCCCTACCTCGATTCGATTCAAACAATTTCTTCCAATTTCCAAATTGTGTCTGATATAGTATGCTTGGATTCATTATAACTTAGCGCAAATAACCCGCTTTTAATCATGGTAGTTTTTGATGAATTATCAAGTAAAAACCTGAATAAAATTTTTTAAATCAACCGAAAGCCAAATTCTTCAAGTAAAATTTTATCAAATCATAAGAAAATTTTTGGCATAATGTAGTACACGCTGCTAGGCATATCCACCCAGTTACGAATCATAGATGATGTATAATCAAGCTAATTTATCACACCACCCCCCCCCCCAGCTCATCTATCCTATTTCTCATGATTAGGCTTCGAATATGGCGGTCTAGGTGTTTATTCGTTAATATAATACTTGGTTTTCTCTGACGTTTTGTAGAATCTTTGTTTTTTTCTAATGGAAAATCATAATTACCTCATTCTGTCTATCCTTTTTAGATTTTACTACGATTTTGTGATGTACTTTTGTTGTGTTTTCTAGGTGATTGAGGTTTTTACGTTTCCCGAACTTGTTCAATTGATGTTTAGATCTGTGTACTCCATGTTTGTGCTTTTTGTTTTGCTGTTTTAAAGATCCAGGGTTGTGACGATGTCCGTTATTAGACATTTCTCAATCGCTTTAACTCGTTGCTACACGTGTTTAAGGATTTCTTGATCCGCGTGCGCAATTTATGACATTTTGTATATTGTATATTGAATCTTAGTCGGTAATAAGAAACATGGTTTTTGTGATATTTAGAAGCTAGAACGAATTCCGTACTTCATATTAGCTGTTCTGGACGATATATTCATTTTGGTTTCGATTATCCTTAAAACAATTAAATTATTCTTACACATACATACTGACCTGGCATAAACTTAGGAGAGTATCATTTTATTCAAAATAAAAGTTATTTCGCATGTAATATGGAGAATTCGCAATGGTAAAGAAATTTTTGATTTACTCAGTTTTTAAGAGAATGAAATAGTAAATTGAATAAAATTGCAAATATTTCTTAGAAATCGGCCGATGAGAATGTTCGACCACGCTCCTTGATAAATTGGTAAAATATACTCCAGGTTCATCAAGTTACAGGGTTTCTTGATAAAAATGGAATATTTGCCAGTTGGATTTGAATTTTTGTCGACTGAATTGGAATATTTATCATTAAAAATGTAAAAACTAGTGAAATAATAATGTCCCAGAATTGTCAGAAAATTCGAATAGAAGACGAACATACAAAGCCATATCAAACTAGTACCGTCAGCATATAATCAACGCAATATCCAACAATAACTCTTTAACGGCAGTTTCGAGAATGTTTGATGTTGATTTATCCACAATTCATAGAATATGGAGAGAATATCAAATATCAGGGAAAATCACAAAAGCACCAAAGGGCAGGGATCGTGCAAAATCATTAAACAACAGTCAAGAGAGTATTCTGTGCTACATCGTCGAAGATGATTGCTCTCTCACTCTAGAAAATTTGTCAGATCGATTTTTCAATGCAAAAAACATACGAATAAGTAAGAACACAGTTGCGCGATATTTAAAAGAATATAATTACTCGTTTAAAAAGATAAAATTTATTCCAGAACGAAGAAACATTGCAAGCACAATCCGAGAAAGGCATGATTATGTCATCAAATACCTCGAATACTCTGCTAGTAATAGATTCTTCCTGTTTATCGATGAAACAGGAGTTAACGTTTCGATGAGGCGAAATTATGGACTGGCAACTGGTGGAAATCCAACTGAAAAAATAAAAAATATCAAATCCAAGAACAGAACAGTTTGCTCGGCTATATCCAGAACTTGGATTATGTTCTATAAGGTTTCAGAAAGGGCGTTTAGTAATGACCTGTACATAGACTTCCTGTCAAATTTAATGAATATTCTTAATGAAAAACAACTGAAAAACGTGGTGTTCATAATGGATGATGTCCCTTTTCATATAAGGGCGTCGATAAAAAGTTTGATCACAGCTTGGGGCCATGAAGTTTTTTATTTACCTCCTTACAGCCCTTTCCTGAATCCAATAGAGAACATGTTCTCTCAGTGGAAAAGTATCGTGAGAAGTTTCCGACCAAACTCCCAAAATGATCTGATCAATCAAATCCAAACGGCAACAAATGTAATCACGGCACAGAACTTGACAAATAATTTCGAACACATGGAAAAATATTTCCCCGATTGCCTTTGAAAATTCGAAATAGTTGATTGATAAACGCAATACCTAGATTTTGATTAAAAATATTTCATTTTATTGTTTTCTACGAATAAATATTCCAATTCAATTGACAAATATTCAATTTTTAACGAGAACCCCTGTATTGATTCATATGTATTGGTATTCTGATCTTCCTTTGTTTTCAGTATCAGCTGTCTAATTGTCTGACTGGGAGGGCATAAACCCGTGTTAACTCTTTATTATCAGGTTTTTTCTCTAGGAAATTAAGCAAAACAAGCGATCTGAAATGTTTGATATAATTTTTTTATCTGTGATACAGTAATGCTTCGTCTGATTACGATTGACGGATCTCGGAAAATCATTCAACATGGACTAAGAAATTCTTTCATCAGTGTAAGCTGATTTTTATCACCCATGTGATCGTGAATGTTTTCCAACTCACTATTATTCATAACCAGATTGTCAGAAAATTATCAAATTAAATGAATAGATGGGGGCCAATCTCTCATTTATTTGATATAAAACTAATATATCTCGTAACGTGCCAAATTTTGAGATGTCTTCGCCGAGGTTTAACCCAGCGAGTTTGAAAATGATCTTATATGTATGAGAAGTTCAGAGCCAACTCGAGTGGATATATCAATCTAATAAATGATCTTGTCTCCTACTTCAAATGTGTTAATTTGCAAAAAATCGAAACTGACGTTCCGCCCACCAAAACCCCCTGATAACTTTTATAAATTCAAACAGTTGTCATCGGTCTTCGCTTCAAAAAGGCAGATAATTTTCCGATTCAATTTTTAAAGAATCGTAAATTGACGGTTTGTTAGATCCATTCCTAGTCATACCTCCAATACCACGGGTTCCGTTTGTCGATTTTTCAGACATTACTGTTTGAAATTTTATCTTAAATTAACGAAGGAACGCGATGATTGTTCTAATTATTAACCATGAAACTTCTGATAATTTTACTATGTCAAAAAGCGGTTTAAGTTTATTCTTCACTCCAGAGAGTTTATAAATACATCACGGAAAAAAGAGCTGGGGGCGCTGCGATGAACTAAATCTAAATAATACCCTCATGATCTTTTGTCACGTGTCTCAAACTTCATAGTTGTTAATATAATGCCAAACAACATTACATAATATAACTGAGGAAATTGAATTTTAGATGGGATTCTCACAAATTAATTTGCGTTATATCTCGTTCAATTCGTGATAAGAATTTCGCAAGTCCTCGACCCTGCCTGTTATCAATTTAATGAAAGTAATTGTGGATACTGACGTTGGAATCGATGATGCCATGTCCCTAACTTTCCTATCGGCTTGCAAAGATGTCGAGCTCGTGGCAGTCACTTTGGTAGCTGGAAATGCCGAAACAGAAATCGTGGCGCCGAACCTCGAGAAGATTTCTACTTATATTGGTGAGAAGTCGACCCCACTCTACGTTGGAGGCTCGTTCAATATGGGAGGTTAACGGAAATCATAAATTAGGTCGACTTATAAAAAGCGATGGGTATTTTGGCAAGAACGCTCTTGGAGAAATCGAATTGCCGGACCAGGAGGTTAATGTATCAAGAGAAATGAGCTCTGTTGAAGCGCTTTTGCACTATTCAAGAAAGTATCCAAAAGAAATTCACGCTATTTTTATCGGTCCTTTGACAAATTTGGCTATTGCCTTTTTGTGTGACAACCAATTTCCAACCAGATTGGCCTCGATTATAATCATGGGAACGGATAGCTCAGAATCTGTAAACTCACGCTTTAATAGACTCATCAAAATGTTACCCCTCATGCCGAGTTTAATGCATGGTGCGACCCTTGGGCATATAACATTTTAAAGGATTGTATTTCACCCCTCGACGTCCCAATTACAATTGTCGAATGGTCCACGTGTTGGACTTCACTTCTTCCATTTTCGATGATCGAAGATATCAAGGCTCACAAGTCGAGAGTAAATAATGTCAACAGGCATCTTGACCTCTTTCACAAATTTACAGACGAAACGAACGTATATATCAAAAAGAACTTCTGGGAGACGGGTTTTTTGACCGCTGATCTATTCGCTGCTGTGGGGTTGACCCATCTTCGCATTTTCAAGAATGTCAAAAAGGTTAATATAACCCACGTGGAAACGGTCGGTGAGCGCATCGGACATGTGAAATACGAGGATCATCCACACGGACGGCTTAATCTGGTGAAAGAAATTGATACAGATGAAATGGCCAAAGTTATTATCGATACGCTAGTTAGCGTTTGATTTACGTCTTTATTTTAGCCATTAGTTTTTGGCATTAATATTTTTAATTCGAATAAAATAAACGAACACAAGTGGAAAAGGTTTTCATCGTTACATCTCAAAAATGTATCTATGCCAAGCGCTTCAGGACCATGTCTACCAGCTTTGAAACTTTTCATACATTTTAAAATTCATTTTTATGGCCGGGGATCAATGACACGAGTGGGGTTATTCTGGTTATATTTGTTGGAAAAAGTCTCTGATTTCATGCGAATCAGAAACATCCTAATTTAATTTCTTCGTTATCATTTGAACTAAATCCTTAAATTTTTACATATGACCTACTGCATCCGTAGAAAAGATCTAATCTATCTGTAGTGGGCTTTTGTTTTTGACTCCCTTGGATAAAATCACAGATGTAATCCGATGACGCTAGATCCTCCCCTATTCCTCATTATATTTGGCTGCTACATTGATTAAGATCATGGACATGTATGAATTAAGTTAAAATTTCAACTGTTGTGAGTTTAAATATGAACGGTGGGATATATATTTCAAAGAGACATCTATCGTAGGAAGATATTTTGAGTTCTGTCGAACAAATCATCGACTTTTCACGATAGGTGATGATTGAACAAAATAAAATTGTACAATAAAAGTAAAGTTTTATGAAATTTATTTTCAAATTTGTGACTTTTTTACATGCATTAGATTTTCATCGTTTTAACTCTATAGAAAATAAACTAAGTCTAGTTGTCATAAAAATCTGGGATTTAGTCAAGGAACTATAAGTACTACAATCGAAAATGTTCCTGATGGATTTGCCTCTGTTTTTATCTCCACAACAGCTGGTCATATTTGTGTTTTCGCTACAGCTCAAGGTCTCAATATCACCAACGGCAAATTTTTAACCGAAGTTTACAACCCATAAGCTGACTACCGTCCTTATCATCTTGACATGGGGAGTCAATTCAACTCTTAATGAATGCGGTTTACAGGGCTGATATCCATTTATATATTCGTTATTTTCTACCCTCAAGATTCGTAACATTTACAACTGGTGATGGGGATTGGAAATGTGATAATTTAAGTTTTCTATTTTTAAATTTGTTTTATGAGCTAGAGTCAGAGAGTCTCATCAAGCGTCAATCAACACATTTAGCTTGGAATTAGTATTACCAATTTTATTCATGTCAAATAGCTCAAACGCATAGTTTTACACAGTCATGTATTTCATCATTCAATCGTACAGAATAACCTGAGCCCCAAATATAGGCTGTGGTAACATTCTTTGATGGTTTGTCACATGCCACTGGATAGTTTTGGCACCTCGAAATCGAAAATCTAATGTACTGTAAAGACTAAAATATCGAGTGCCAAGTCTCGTGTACCTCAAACGTCCCCATATATATTTATACCGAATAACAACAATTCTTTACCGCGTATCAGATGCAGCCGTCCAAAATTTATGAATGTTTAACTTAACAATTTTGCTCTGTTTAAAACATAACGTGATATAATGAACGATATGCATGTGTGGAACATTCCGTTTGGGCATGCTGACTGTTTGATCGGATGAAAATGAAGGCTGTTTTAAATACTTATAATTGAAGAATTCATTTTCTAAGGATAATAAATACTCAGTCACAGCATCTACAACAGTGATATTTCGTCAAATGTACATAAAGGTGACCTTTACAGCCGTTCTTTCAGAATCGTATTAAAAAAATGGATAAAACTATAAAAGGTTCTTCTTATGTTGTTCAAATATCATTTCTGGAATAAAATTAAGGGTGATCAAGTAACTTCGCTGTTAGTTCCTGCGTGTCATGTCCACAGACGTAAATGCCAGTGTCTGATCATAATTTTGATGCATGATTGAGGGATTTCTAATAAATAGCTTATATAAATGGAACCTCATCAAAACACACACTTTAATAATAATTGAAAAAATTGGGAAATGTTGAAAAATGATATTGCTATTCATCGATAAGACAATTCTATTTGAAAGTCAACTAATTGTTGACAAAATATAAACTTAAATCCATTCCTCAAAATTTCAATTAATATTTTTCACGATCCGAACTATAAACGAATTTTCATGGCGTGGTAAACATCTATGTACGATGCTGGATTTTGTAGACGACACTCTGTGCCTTAGATTGTGGACAACGTAAAAAGACCACTTGGTCTAAAAATATTTACAGATTTTTATTCAAAAATAATTTTATGAACGATTATAATGGTGGTTTAAGATTGAGCTAACATAGAAAAACAACCTGAATGTTGATATACAAAAACCCTGGAGTCTAGTTTTTCCTTATGCATTTAAATATTTAGAATACTGGGTTTTGCAATCAAAACCTTGAAACGTGACGAGTCTTATTGGCACCAAAATATTCATGACTATTCAACGATTTTATTGAACTTCAGAATAATATGTGCTGTGTATTGTGACTATTTTTGTTGAGTGATATCGATAGTTATTCCATGATAAAAATTGGTGAAAGATACCCATTCGATATGCTACAGTATGGTTAACATTAACCATGAATATTTAGGTGCGCAATATGACTCGTCGCGTTTCTCTGTCTTGATTGCAAAACCCGGTATATATAAGTATAGGTTCAATGAGATTTCTTCAAAACATGAATAAATTTAATTATAAATATCAGTTTATTTGTCAAAAAATAAAGCCATTTACACGCGACTAAAATTGATCAGTATTCTAATTCTTGTTGAAAATACTTCTCAAGGTATCTGATATCTGATTATGGCATTTAAATAAGAATAGTATCAGAATTGTGGTGAAAAGTATGCCTTGATATATATTCTTTGATTTTACGAATCTTTGAATGATCGGCCAAATTTTTGAAAGGTTGCAAATCATAAAAAACGAGTCAAAAAAATTCACTGTAAATTTTCAATATGTTAGAACAGCAATCCTCTGTTTGGACCTGTAAACAAGATGACCACTTGATAGTGATCGAAATAACTGCTGAATATGAATCTAATCTTTAAACTTTCCATAAAATTTTCTTGATAATATTTTTCGATGTTGGTTCATCAGAAGAGTCTGTGGTGATACTGAACTTAACATACAGAATTGTGTGCGCTTGAACCAAGGTCCACGTCAAAACATTCATAATTTTTGGTTTTTTTAATTCCTCCATTTATGTTATTATGAATAAAATAAGGGAAAAATGAATCCAATAGACGGTTCTACCGACTCAGCAACCAAATGATTGACAGTTAGTTTTTGTTCGTTATCCTCCGTGAATTTGTAGAAGTATTAGAATAAAAGTTAAAAATAAGCTTTATCTTCAAATTTGGTAATACTATCAATTAATAGGTTTTCGAACATTTTTTTGTCTGGATTTTTTGTTAAACGAGGCGCTTGTAGACTCAAAGGGTTGAATATCGTTGACAGTGAGAAGCAGCTGTCTTTCATTTGGCGTTTTTTCTTTAGTCTCGACCTCTTTTTCATCCAAAATTTGGTGTTGAATAGTGAGAGGGGCCACTTTCACCCAAGGTCCTAAAATTGGGTGAACCTCCGTCACAATTTCAGGTGTTTCGGCAACTATATTATCCTTCTTCTCCAATATCTAAATTGATACTTTGTAAACTTCGACATTCTTGGCATCTTTTGATTTCCTTAAATTAACTATAGCAATACGACGTAGTCTTAACAGTTTTTGCAGTTAAACGTTTCTCTATTCAAATGAATGTCATACGTTTAGCTTTTGCTAATTTAGTCGCTTGAGCTTCGTATTTTCTCATCAGCTCAACATTGTCTTCGGAATTTTTTTGGTATGATTTCATCGCTTGCTACCGATTAATAAATAAATGATATGCACCAATCTAGGTTAATTTTAACTTGATTTGTGCAAGTGAAAAGCATTTCGG
>JWZT01000358.1:24559-42249 GCA_000827895.1 Thelohanellus kitauei
AGCAGATGAGATCTGCTAAGCTCGTCCAGCAGACACAAATATACAATTACTGAAGCGTTCTAAGACGAACGAGAAAAAAAAACGCAGGCAAAACGCGAAACATTGCAAAACATGTGTTTTCACCATAAAAGATTCGGGAGTAGACCATAATGAATGCCGATAACCATGGTCATACTACAATACGAGTAGTTATATTACCGAGGAAGACATCTATATACAACAAGTTTTTGACAACAAGTAACGTTCAATTTTCTGCGTATTGGACAAGAAAACCTGGAAAATATTTTTGATTGATCCATGAGTCCAGGTAAGTGTTATACCTGCCAGTTAAAAATGATAAACATTGTCAAAAGAGCAGTTCTGCCCTCACGGCAGCCAATAGCTCAACTATTAATACCTATGGGTATCGCAACTAGATTTATTTTTGATAAATAGCGGTTCGATTGGCGATTCATTATAGCATACGATTCGCAACCACTGCTAGGAGATGAATTTCTGCGAGCTCATTAATTAATATTAGATTTACTTAATGGAAAGCTTATCCGTTTACAAAGCTCAACGGTTATAAACGGAAATCAGACAAATGAAGAATCGATGAAGCTGCGAATCGTTTTCGACAACGGAGCGATTTTTGGGCCTGTTAGATTCATTTCCAACGCTGATTACCACCTTTTTAACCATTGAAGAGGTTATGCACAATGTCTAGCATCATATCATAATACAGGGGCACCCAATCCATTCGAGATATCGGCGTTTGGCCCCTGATATATTCTGACAGGCCTTATAAGAGTTTCTAAAAATAGAGCAGTTAGGAATGGTCAGGCGGTCTTGTAGTGCTTGGTCATCTCCATTTCATATGGTGCCAAAGCGTCCAGCTCTCGGAGGCATTGCGGAGCTTATAAAATGCTGAATCTGATGACAACGCCAGACCGTTAACCAATACCTGATATTCACGAAATTATTAATCGTTTGTCAGGCTCTAAGATTTTTCCTAAAACTGATCTGGTACGCGGATATTACCAGATATACGTAGCCAAGGCATATTATTCGAAAAACAGAAGCCACAACACCGTTTGGATTGTTTGAGTTTTTACGTATGCCCTTTGGCCTTAGGAATGGAGCCCAAACATTTCAGCGACTAATGGATTCACTGAGGTAAGACATGTTATTTTTCTATATATAACTCGACAATATACTGATTTTCGGCCACTCGAAAGGAGAACACTATAAACATTCAAAAAATTCTTTGAACGATTTAGCCAATATGATTCGGCAGTAAATTATGAGAAGTATTAACTGGGTTAGACAGTGCTCGATTTCTTTTTGACACCAAATCTCCGCTCAAGGTATTACACCTCTGCCATCGAAGGTACAATCTATTCGAAATTTTCCAAAACCAGCTAACACAAAACAAATCCAGTGGTTCAATGGGATGATAAATGTTTCGACCGGTTCGTTTTATCAGCAGCCAAGTTAACGCTACCCTTGCATGGAGTGCTGAAGCAAGCTCAAAAGCTCGTTTCATTGGCGCCTGCTATGGATGAGTAGTTTATTCGTGTTTAAGAGGCATTGGAAAATGCGACCCTGCTTTGCTTTGCGGTCATTGATGCTACAATTAACTCTTACGAGAGATACTTCAAATACCGCGATAGGAGCTGTGCTTGAACAACAAATCTAAAAAGTTCGCAACATCTCGCCTTTTTCAGCAATGAACTCAGCTAATAAGAACAGAAATATAGCCCTTTGGATTGGGATTTACTGGTTCTTTATCTCGCAATACGACATTTTAGGTTTTACCTCGAAGGCCTGTATTTTGACACTTTTACAGATCATATACGAATTGACACTGGATTTTACTAAACCAATTCACCCCTTGTCAGCTAGAAAAAAAACGACGTATAAACTCAATTTCAGAATATACAACGTGCATTAAAAACGTGCCATGCAAAAATAATTCTGTCGCAGACGCTGTGTCCCCCATAAACATTTTTTTTAGAACACCAACTACATCCACGTGTAGATTACTTGGCTATAGCAGAGACCCAAGAGAAGACGGACGGTATTATGTTATATAAAATGCCGGATACTTATTTGAAGTTGAAGGATATATTTCGAGGACTAAGTAAACCCATGTTATGGTGCGACATCTCAGCTGGGAATGAAAGGCCACTAGTTACTGTAGCATGGAGGGGGCAAATCTTTGATTCTTTTCACTGCCTATCACATCCTGCAATACGGGCAACGAAAAGATTGATCGATAATATGTTTGCGTTTCAAGGTCTAAAGAAAGAGGTTTCGCAATGGGCTCGTAGCTGCAAAGCCAGCCGGACTTCAAAAATTCCCAGACATGTGAAGACACTGCTGGCGAACTTTAATATACCATCAGAAAGCATCAAGTATAGTAATACAGATATTGTCGGTCCACTTAGTAGATCAAAATGAATGGGGTATCTTCTCGCAATAGTTAATCGTTTCACTCGTGGGTCAGAGGCCATTCCTATTGCTGACATTTCGACACAAACTTGCGCCAGAGCGTTAATATGAGATTTGGCATCACGCTATAGAACACCTGATGATATTTCATCAGATCGTTGATCCCAGTTTACTACGAGCTTATGGTGATCCGTCAGTCAGATGTTAGATATGAAACTATATAGAACAACTCCATATCATCCGCAAGCAAACGGGTCGTAGGACGTTTTCATCGGCACTTAAAATCATTCATGGCAGCTAGACTAAAGAATTAATTTAGTTAGATGAGTTACCGAGGGTCTTGCTATCAATACAGAGTTTTCCGTTCGATTTCGTTGTTTGTATAAGGATTAACGAATTTTCCATTCAATTTAGTTTTTATTCCTTTCAATTTCGTCACTTCGTGAAAACATTAATAAAATGGATAAAATATATTTTATGTTTAAAAACTTTGACTAATAAAATAATTTAGAGAATAACTTCATTATTCAAGGATAATTGAATAAATGTTTTCATATTTCTGTACCAACCATCACAGTCAGCTTCAGTAATCTCTCTCACTTTGTTATTCATAGACATCAAAAGTTATTATCCATTCATGCAATTAGATCTTTTGACAAAGTTTTTCCATTTGCTGAACATATTTTCGATGGGATATAAAAATGTGGAGTATGAGGGTAGATACTAAATTTGGTGAACACTCGTATAGACTTCTTATTTTATCACATCACATTTATGAAACGCGAAGTTATATATTATGAAAACACATGAACCTACAGAATTATTTTCAAGATAATTCATCAAATTACCGATATAGTCTTTGAATGTTTCTTTAATATAGGGATGATAGCCAATTTCGAAATATAAAACACCCCTTTTAGTGATCGAGCAGCATACGCTGATATTCTTTGACCTCACATTTTTTATGTTTGAAACAGGGGTCGTTCAAACAAGACTCCGTCCTTTTTTGATTCGCATGCTGACATTGAACACAACTTCGTCATGAAAAATTATGTTTCTAGACGGAAATTGTTCTTCTATAAACGTAAACTCTGGGTGTAGTCTTATATTATGAGAATGGTATGCTCATCATTTCTCTATTCTGGAATAGCTCGAACAGACCAGTGAAAAATGTATATCATCCAAACATCTAAAATAGTGGTTTGACCGAACTGAATGGAAATTTATTCATATATTTTGATCGATAACGTTTTCAAAAAAATTATCCAATCCTCATATAGCAGATTTCGGATATATTGTTTGATTTTTGAGGTTATACTGTATGCGTTTCTTCCCCCTCTCTTTTTTTTTCTCTACACTTCATCTGTCTGAAATTTGTTTAAAATGCTAGATATGGATGATCTAGGTAAATTATCAAATGGAGATATTACACGGATGGTGGTTCCAGATTGATGAGCGGCTATAATTCTTAATCTTCTTCCATCGTCAATCTGATTATATTTATTGCGAGATTCTGCTTCTGCACTTGAATTGATGCTTTCTACAACTAAACTATTTCAATTTCGTTACTTGGTTGAATTTCTTGATCTTCAGCATGAATTATGCTGTCCATTTAGAAAGTGACGAAATTGAACGGAATAAAAACGAAATTGAATGAAAAATTTCGTTAATCCATATGCAAACAACGAAAATGAAAGGAAAAAAAGACGAAATTGAACGGAAAACCCTGCAAGAACCGCAGCGAAAGAAGATCTGGGCACTTCATCCGCAGAACTAGTTAATGATATCTGACTGTCAGTACGCCCCAATTTTCGGACTCCATTCAAAGGTGACCCTTCAACCTCAGCTTTCTTTCAGCAGTTAAAAACAAATGTTTGTCATTTATTAGCATGTCCTACATCAAAAAACCAAAGTAAATTGGTAGTAAACAACATTCCCAAAACTCTTGCCGATGAATATGTATTTTTATGTAGAGAAACTCGCGATTCGACCTTATAAAGACAGTCCGCAGGTCCTTACAAGGTTTTGGATCGCACACAATAAACGATGCTTCTAGATGTTGGTTCTAGGATGGAACTTGTTTCTATCGACCAAATCAAAACTCCTTATGTAGAATAGTCGGTCCCGATAAACGAACCAAATCAAGTTAAAGGAGGCCTATCACCAGCAAATTTCAATCAATCAATGCTTCTACTTTTATGGAGGGAAGTAATGTAGTGATAACGATAATTAACAACTAGACTATACCTATTTTGATCACTTGTCTAACCTTCAGTAGCCACTACAAGTACTCTGAATTACAAATATAACTAGTCGTTATTCAATGTGATTTCGTTTTGAAGTATAAATTCGTTTATTTTGATACCGTAATATTTTTAAAAATAAAAGCACAAAAATATTTCATTATGACTACATTTTCTTCAATAATATTATCGATGCACAGAACAAATTATGTTTGCAAGCAGTTATTTTTGGTATCAATTTAAATAGGTCCTAATATCTCACAAAACATACAGACACTCATTCGAACGCGACTCCCTCATGTTTCTTATGCTCAACCACTAGCATCAAACTGATTAACAGGTCAGTGTTAAGCACTGTCAGATATATGGAACAACTAATTATCATATTATTTAGCAGATTTATATATTTTATAATAATATTCGATTTAACTAAAAGAGTTTGTAATTGTTAACAAAATTTACATGTTCGATCAACTTGTCTCATGATCAGTTACTTTATGATAATGCGATTAAATGCCATGGAATACTCTCATCTCAAAAATTTAAATGTTATTCCAATGTAAAGTGGATAAAATCGGAGTTATTACCCTCTTTGATATCGGTGATCTATTCAAATATAGCAAACCTGCTCGAAATTTGATATTAGTTAGATACCAAAGGCCTATGCTATTACATTTCTAAAAAAAACTACGAATTCAAAGCAGTAGAAAAATTATCGAGAATTACGGAATCGTGGCTCGTCTACCGTCGTAAAAATAGCATATGAACAGATACTATATTGAAACTATTGCAATTTCATGAATATGAAAAACAGAACGTCAAACTAAAAAAATTTTCTAGGATAAGTATGAATGAATATATCCAATTTAAAAATTCAAATAATTGCGCAACTCTAAATCAACATTTGGAAAAGTATGAAATCAAGCTATCTTCATCTTGGGCACCAGATCATGAAACACAAATCATATGAAATCGTAATAAGCAGCCATGTTTGCCTGTTTGAAATTACAAGGGCTAGAAGAGGTATTAATACAATATTTCTACTTGATTTCGTACATAAAAACCTCAAAAAATCGATAAATCGTTATTGTTCGTATATCAGACATATGGAAACAGGGACAATAATTTTCTTGATGTTGATATTGTCGATGAATGCATATAAAACGATATATTACAAAGTTATGTATCCGAATATGTCCTTACTATATTAAATTTGTCAAAAATTGTTACATATAATGTTTAAATCCACGTATTGTTAGGGATACAGTTTAAAACCAAATTTAATGATGTGAAGTCACGAGCGAGCAAATCGTATTAATTCTGAAAAAATTATTAAATAGTTAAGTATACTATGAAAGCCATCACATATGTTATATTATAAACAGCAAAACTAAATCCTCTTATAATCTGAAAAGTCGAACATTGTTTTAGAAAACGTTTTTACATTTCAATGAGTAATTTTATATTTAATTGCTTTTACAAATATGGTAAAATAATTTTATTTTGTAATCAATACTAAAAGTTTAAGTCATTACTGAGGTTTGAACGTATTGCAGCCATGATTTGTTTTTCATCGTTAAGTATCATATACGGAAATAATAAATTTAGTTATCTTATGTAATCTATTCGACTCTAATATGGTATTAAAAACATGGAAGATATAAATATGGTAACAAATTAAATAAATACTTGAAACTAATATATGATGTATTAAATAATAAACATCATTTTTGGGATAAGCTCAACAGGTTTTTAATTTTAAAATTATCTAAAACAATATTTACATTTTCAATTCAATAGAAACATGAGCATATACTTCTTATAGACTCATATGGAATTGATATACTTTTTAAAACAAGATGCGAAAAATATTCTAAATATGAGAGGCTATCTAAATATACAATAATGAACTTTTAATTCTCGATATATTCATAGAATTAATCAGCAGAAACCGTGCTCGAACCCCTTATAATTAAATGATAACACATTTTTGTCATGTTCAAATACAGGGTTTTATTTTACTACATAGCATGATCGATTTAGAATCGAGAACCCCTAGCGTTCAACATTTTACACCTGAAAATGACATACGTGATTTACCACTAAATATGAATCTACCCATTATTTATTAACATTTTAAAATGTAGATCGCATTTGTCGTTGTCAAATGCGCAATGTTGAATGTTGGGGTGATCCATGTTTAACTCTAGGAATGCTCGATAGTAAATTAAAACCCTGTAACTAAAGTGTTTATTCTCGGGATAAGATGGTACGTAATCACAATAACGCGTTGACTTAAGAATAACTATGAATTAATAAAATTAAGATTATACACATTCATTTTTATCTATTGCACCGAATAACAGCAGTTAATGAACTTTGATAACAATCTATGCACCAAAATTTTGATAATTACAGTTATGATTTTTTTGCGCATCAACTTTATCACTGCCCTTTAATCGTTGAAGAAAAACAATTCATAACTGATAAAAATATTATAAGCTCACATTGAACTCAGGTAGCGAAATAGTAGATGTGTTTTTTGGTATGATACAAACATATATTTTTTGGATTTAGTAAAAAAATATAGGAATATTATAAAGAAGGGCCGATTATTTAAAACAAATTATAATAATGCAAATATTATCAGTATTTTAAGAATATTGTATAAATAAAAAAATGGTTATTCTATGAAAAAACTGACATATATCTAAAAATAAATATGGATTGAGATATTTATTGATATAAGACACATAATAAATGCATTGTATGTAAATTTATCACACAGGACAAATTGATTAAATATATCACTTAAGTACTAAATTTTGGATATTTGTAGAAATGTGCAGGGCCTATTCGTTTATTTGGATTTCAAAAAAGTGCATATATAAATGATGTATTTAAGATAATAAGTTGCTAATCCTATTAGTGTATGTATATATTTACTGTTCAAAACAAGATAATTTTCATAAATGGATCAAGATGACTCGACTCTGGAACAGTATGTTTTTTGATGAACAGAATGACAGATGATGCTTATGATCTAAAGAATAAGGCAGATAAACTTCAAAAATAGTGTCGGTTCAAAGGTGTATAAATACTCATCTCTTTGAAGCTACAGATCTATATTACGAATCTGCAGAACTAGCACATTCGAAAGAATGGGGTTACCTAACCATTGTGTAACTCTGTGAGAATGAAGCTGAGACTTATTTTAAATCCAAGGACATTGGTTCACGCGAATGCTATAACAAGGCTGTGGCTGTTTATGTGAACAATGTAATGAAATAAATCAATTCAGCGTAAAATATACCAATCAATCCAGTAATGCTTTGAATACGAATATCGTCTAATTGCTGAATATAGGAAACATGGCTTTGTTAAAAATCTATAGAGGAAATAAGAAGAGTTGCGGTGTCAACACAACCTCGAACATACTTGTGTTATCACCATATTCTAGATGCCTAAAATCGAATGAAATACCATCAAACTAGTTCGTAAAGCACGCCAGGCAGCCGTTCATAATGCAGTGCAACTAAGAAATTTAGTAAATTATAATTTAATATAGTTTCGAGATAAAGAACTTGTTCAAGGTGTGAGAGTAGTAACTCATGAATGTAAATAAAAGTTAAATTTTCAGCCATATGCAGGAATTGTACTCAAGCTCGAGCGGACGTTGATGAATTCATCGACAAGGAAATTCGATTCTGAAGACTACCGAATGGGAATGTAACATGGAATAGACTATGCTTCTATGTTTTGACAACATACTTGATGTTTTTTTGATATAAAAATACATTTGTTTGACCATAATTAATATTGGATGTCCCATTAAAAATACAAACCTATGCAGGATATTTTAATTTATATTGAAACTGAATATACATAAATATATTTAACGTCAATCATGGATATATTTTGATGTAGAGTTTTACTCTAGCGTCGATATATATTAAATTATATCTAGCTTAATATCTAAAAACAATGCTTCTAGATTAAAACGTTCTGTTCTAGGATCTGTAAGATTGAATTGTTTCTATTTCGACGATATAAATTCATTTGAGAAGCCCTGTTATTTAATATTCAGAAAAATACATCATTGTTATCATAACATATTAATCACATCGTTTTATATGATCTCGATAAAATGAGCTAGAATTATCATTATAAAAATTTTTATCATAGTTTGTTATACGGGTTAAATATGTTTCATAGTTTCTCGTGAAAAATGGAATATTTGTCATTTGAATCGGAAGTTTTGTCAATAGAATTGGAATATTTATGCAATAAATAAAAATGATAGTAGAATTAAATGAAAATTTTATAATCAAAATATAGGTATTGCGTTCATAAATCAATTATTTCGTGATTCTAAGTCAATCGAAGAGAATTTTTTCCATTTGTTGCAAATATTTTGTCAAATTCTATGCCGTGATTACATTTGTTGCAGTTTGGATGTGATTTATAAAATAATTTTTGGATTTTGGTCTGAAACTTCTCACAAAATTTTTTTACTGAGATAACATGTTCTCTATTGTATTAAGAAAAAGATAAGAAAAGGGATAGGCCAAAATTTCAATGTGCCAAGCTGTGATCAAACTTTTTATCGACGCTCTTTATGAAAAATGCCATAATCCATTTTTAAAACCACGTTAATTATTTGTTTTTCATTACGAATATTCATTAAATTTGACAGGAAGTCCATTTACAGGTCATTATTGAACACTTTTTCTGAATCCTTTAAATTCATTATCGAAGTTCTGTATACGGCCGAGTAAACTGTTATGTTTTTAGATTTTAGATTTTATTTTTTTTCAGTGGGATTTTCACCAGTTGCTCAACTTTAAATTCGCCTCATCAAAACTGTCTATCCTGTCTCATCTATAAACAGGTTGAATCTATTACTGGCAGAGTATTCAAGATTTTTGACGAGCTAATCATGTCTTTCTGGGATTGTTCTTGCAATTTTTCATCGTTCTGTAATAAATTTTATATTTTTAAATGTGTCATTATACTCTTAAATAACGCGCCACTATTTTTATTACTGATTCGTATGTTTGTTGCATTGAAAAATTGCTCTGATAAATTTCCTGGAGTGAGAGAGCAATCATCTTCGATGATGTCTCACAAAATACTTTCTTGACTGCTGTTTAACGATTTTGCACAATTCCCGCCCTTTACTGCTTAAGCGATTTTTCCTCATAGTTGATATTCATTCCCTATCCTACGAATTGTGGACAAATCAAACTTAAACATTCTAAAAACTGCATTTAAATTGGTATTGCGAGATATTGCGTGTATTATATGCTGACGGCACTCGTTTGAAATGGTTTTGCATGTTCGCCTACCATACGAATTGTCGGACAATACCGGGACACTATTATATTCCTTGTTTTTCTATTTTCATTTACTTCCTTTTTAATGATAAATATTCCGATTCAATTGACAAATATTCATATTCAATGTGCACATATTCCAATTAGATTGGCAAATATTTCATTTCTGTCTAGTATCGCTGTAACTCTTCTCATCATAATATAAATTAACAGAAAAGTAAGATAAAACTCTTTATGTTTAATACATATACAGACATGAATAACGAAATTCAAATTAATAATATGAGTGTAGTCTATTAAAAATAGAGTTTGTTAGCAGATATAACATTAACACAGAATATAAAATCCAAAAACCTACTCTAAACGCGCATAAAATATGTACACCACAAAAATGAATGCAGATTAAATAACTATGGGCGAAAGTGCCTAATCTGTTTCAGAAAAAAACTCGCAAATATGTTGTCAATGAGTCAGTATGATTCTTAATAGAAACACCTTTATTTTTAGATCTATTTATGCAAGCAAAATATGTTCGAACAGATACCTACTAGTATGAATATAAAAAACTAAATGCCAAATATTTTCCATGATATTATTTACTCGGACACATTTTAGCAAATTACTTGGTCTCCCAAATCTCAAATCATATGAATCGAGCGATCAGGAAACCAATATAATTTCTAAGTTTGGCACTAAAATTATTTTGAAAATATTAAGCTATATTTATTAGCATTTAATTAAATAATATATCAAAATTGCTCAAGGTACTCCTGTGCATTATTTACACTATACACCTAAATAAACGATATATAGATTAAATGTATTTATTTGATCATATGGAAAACGTTAACACAAATCAACTTGGGCAGACAATGTGCGAATAGGTACTATCTCGCGCGTCTGAAATATCATTATGTGTTTGAAAATATATGAATGTGCGCATTAGTTTATGTTATAAAACGTCCATTATATATGGTTATTTTTTTCATCTTGGTCCTTCATTATGCTGTCATATATAAAATGAAAGTCTATCTCATTTATATAGCAGTATTAGAACTTTTCACTTAATTTGATTTGCTAGTTGATTTGGGTATATTTCTAAGTCAATATTGACTTCAGATTCAATGAATAGATAAAGAATTTATCCTTTAATGGAGAACATATTTATTGTTTGAAATATATCTCCTTGGTCGATGTAGACGCAATCAACATGATTATTAAGTGATTACTATAAAAATTGAGAGCAGGCGAATATATTTTATGAAGAATTTTGACATATAAATGAATGTTTTCAGGGTCAGCAGAAGGTTTCGATTCATTGGTCGCCTGCCCGCATAATAAATTTACACATTGCTAGATCATTGACATCCTGACAAAATCTTACGGTACAAAGCAGCATGGTATTGTATGTGTAATTACAAACTGTCTGTGAGTCGTTACGCTTAAGTAATTTCCACTCTCAAAAAATGTTGCTTCCTTTTTCAAAAATATTCAAGAATTAAGCATAATTATATGTCAGAATCTTTGTATATTAATTTTGAATTCTTAATTTAACATAAATATGTTTTATTATTCAATTATGTTTGATATGAATGATATTTTGAATGGAGATCTTTATTAAAAAGGCTCTATTATGTTTGCATGTTTTTGACGTAAAGATTAGGTTTATCATGCGAAAATCGCGTAAAAATTAGTTCTTTAACATACTATTAAAATTTTTTAACATATATTTCCTAATAGGTTTTATAACAAGCAATAAAACATAATAAGATATTTTTGTAAATCATTTAACAAACATCATAAATCTATGATATAAAATTAGAACAATTTATTTTGAGTAATCAAGGAATTTGTTGATTTATAAAGCGAATAAGATTTTACCAGTAATATACTATTTTACAAAGCGAAGTATTAGATTCTTTTAATTTCGTTACATTAGTTTATTTTTATTTATGTAAACTTATTAAAAAAAACATTGTCAAATCAATAGATTTTGTCATATATTCTGTTCTAAATTGAAGGTCTCTAACTCGTATAAATACATGAGCAAAAAATTGTTTTCATTTGGTACATCTCATTATTAAATATTAACAAAAATGTTAATATGTAATTCTATATTAGTCTCATAGAATATTTATCACAAAAGCCATTAATTTTAATTAGTTCACATTGTTGACATGATAAACATTTGTATCATGGATATGTATTTTACGGCTAGTATACATATTATACTCCATTAAAATTCACGAAAGAAATCGAACTTGGAAAATACTTCACTATATATACGATGTCTCTGCCACAATATAAAATTATCGTTTATTAATTTTTTCACATTTGAAATATTTCTGAATTAAAAATGCAAAACACGGTATCACAAACGATATGATATGGATGTGTTTTACTAAGTCGGATTTCAGAGCCAAATTTGATTTTTCATAATTAACACGGCGTGAAGTCGACAAGATATTCAGAAATAATAGCATCACATCACATTCTGTTCGATGTCAATCAAGGTCATACTCGTAGCCCGTTGATTTTTTTGGTTTTTTTCTGAGCAGAATCACCTTGGATATCTAACGAGGTTCGCTGGACAGGTGGTTCCATACGATAAAACGCACGCCAGTCGGCAAATCCCCTTTCCAACCAAGTATAATACTAGAACCCCACCCAATCTTGTAAAGTTATCAGTTATCAAAACAATTGGCCATTCCAACCATATGTTAATGTTTTGATGATAGATCCACCAATTAAAAATATAGGAAAATAGAAAGATGAAAAATGTAGATAAAAAAGGTCAACTTCACACTCATTCAGACTGCCAACGATTAAATTATTGTTTTACATCCCTTGACAGGATAAGATGGAACAAGTTTAGGAAAGATTGATGTCAGAAACTGGGCACGCATAGGTCTCACCAGGTAAAATAGCATTTGAATAACCTACACCCACATAATATAAATCTTCGGTCCGAAGACGTACGAAAATGAACTGTAATGACCAGAATTAAAAAATTCCTAAAAATATTATTTCAGCCTTATTATTGCTTGGAATATGCAGTAAAAGCGTTTATGAGGGCGATTTATTTAATTTGTAACATCGGGTCTCGAAATAATTCAGTTTTACTTTATTAATTTAGGTTCCAAACATACTTATGACCCATTATCCTCCAATCCATTTCCAACTCCTTCAGATCAGTGAATTGCGTTTGAGTAATTCTTTTTTTTTATCGAGAAATCGTGAAACGTAAAATACTGGTATTAGATCTGGACGAGACGTTGGTGCACTCCACACTCACAAAGTATACGATTTTTGACTTGAGTGCAGTTAACAGATCTCCAAATATCACTCGACCACCCGACTATCTGCTATGGGTATCATATAACTGACCCAAGCTAGTACTTGATAGACATCCCATCAGGTTCAACGTATACAAGAGGCCGTACGTTGACTACTTTCTACAGATAGTACCAGGGAGCTAACTTAGGTCAGTAAATGGTATACTGTCGTGATTTTCACCGCCTCTCTTAAAGACTATGGCTCGGCTGTCGTGAATGCTCTTGACCCAAAGAGCAAATACATCAAGCAAAGGTTCTATAGAAACGTAAGAAAACACAATTAATTGTGTAATACCAATCAACTAAAATTAAGCACCAGTCGAACTCTAATTATGCATAACTCTCATAGAAAGTACATTCCTCATGAAAACTTATACAACATTTTTTCGTTCCAGTCCTTCGACATTAAAATTTGATCTCAAGATTTCGACGTACTTAGGTTATTCTGCGTTTAATTACAAAACTCGCATTTGACTAACTTGATTAAAAATGTTGAAAAAACGGGTTTTTGAACTTTTCCCGTCTTGTGCTTCATGGATATGATTTGAATGCCCAAAAAACATATTTATCGTTGAGTATTTCCGTGCATAAGACACTGGGATTGTGTACATGTAGGTAAACTAGGAGGCATCAATATACCTCGCCACTTAAATGTGATGTTCGAACTTGACAGAAAGTATCGCTTATTAGGCCCATAAAAATTCAAATCATTTTATATAAAATTTTTCTATATTTTAGGTAGTTCATCATTATTCTACAGTAAGTGAAGGTATTTACAGGTGTCGTATGCCTACTAGTCGGGGAAAGATAGATTGGTTAATAGTTTGAAGTTAATTCGGATTTCACGTATAGTCTTTTATGCCAAGGACTCGTTTTTGAAACTGCGGACAGAGAAGAAAATTGTTTAGTAGATTTGCACTGATAAAATTATATCAAAACATACTTGATCTAACACCCACATGGAAACTAAAGTGTGCAAATGTTGATTTAAATATTTTGTATCTTTCACAACTCTATCTAAAGAACTTATGATATAAACGCAGGCTGTTCCTAATTTTCAAACCTTCGTATTCGTAAATACGCCTATAAAACGTTGGAATTCTGTACAATATCAACACTTTTTGTTTCTTTATAATGGATCTAACATTAGGATTGCTTGCAATCGTCTGGCTTGTTTACCAAGAACCTGGTCAAAATATCGAATGATTTGGCCAATATCTGTATAATCGACAATTCACCAGCCGCATGCTACATGCATCCAGGTATTCCCATCTAAGACTCAGAAAACGTTATTCCTATCTCAAGTTGGCTAGGAAATTGGTATGACACCGGTCTATTGGATGTTATTCCCTTCTTGGATGCATTACGTTTTACTGCGGATATTCGTTCCATCACAAAAAACACGAAATTTAAGGAAAACCTAAACCCGGATGGCACATTAGCATCCAATGAATATTGTTTGTAGATAATTTGTATATTTAGTTTACCTTTTCCGTCTTTCTTGAATGATAACCTTTATATAATTTGTTTTTCATATGAAGAAAAATAGCCAGTTATAGACGACAGCCTTTGGATCTGGAGTCACCTGGTGGACTATTGACAGTTTATATGTAGGGGAGGAATATAGTACTTGAAATCATCCCAAATTTAGCTTAAATAACTGTTTCACCCTTGCAAGCAATAACCAATTCTCCGAAACTAAATAATTGAGGAATTCAAGCATTCCTATCAGGTCTCATTAAAAGCCCGTAGTTTCTGTCCTAGATTTATATCATCTTTAAAAATAATTCTTAATGTTTAAAAGAGAACAGATTTATCTCCCTTTGATTGGTTAATAAAGATTCGCAGAAAACGCTAATTGGATCGGGCATAAATAGGTTTATAGAATTAGGTAATGTCCATAAATTTAGGAACGTAAAATTTGATAAGATATTTAGAAGAGAACAGGAACTGTGGTAAGTCTAACGTAGCAAACAGACAAAACCAAGAACGTGTTGGTATTTGGAAAACGATTGAACGGCAGAAAATTGACTTCCAGTGAGATTTACTGAAAATTTTTCAAACAGGTGGATCAGTTCAAGAATAAATAAAAAATTTTTGTAAATTCACATATTATTCTTTTTAAACCCTTAAAACTCAGAAAATTAATAAAATATAAATGAAAATCAATAGATGCATCATCCTTAAAATATGATCAATAGCATCCTATTTCCATTAAAATGAATGCCCATAGGTCATCGAAGCCTGTGCTCACAACAATATTGAAAAAAACTTGAAAACTGAGTAAAACTAACGGAGGAATAATGGACTCCTTTTTTGATTTATTCAATGCATACTATTTGTACACAAAAGGGAGTGCCAAATAAATTTCCTACACATAATTAATCTAAATTATAATAAACAAAATTTAGAAACTTAAGCAAGAAAGGATTCTATTGGTAAGAGTTTAAATTGGATTATCAACGATTTGATTTTCTGTGTGGAGAGATTATGAAGCACGGTGAATGACTATGACATCTGTAACAAATGGACATCTACTCTGATAAAGAGTCATGGCAAAATCGAAATGGTCTGCCTATATATTTCTTAATCCTGTACAGACACTAAACCACTTTGATTTTATTTCCTATTTGGGAAGATAGACTCGTATGGGAAATGAAAACGAGAGAGAGTAAGAAGATGTAATAAACATCGCTTTGATGAAAAATAACAAGACAAGTAGGCACTCCCACTATGCTTTCGACGATCTTGTGTAAAGAAATCCAAAAAAGAGAATCCACCACTCATCAGAACAGATTTCTTCAAAACCATTCAAATAAACAGGGAAGTTTTTAAGTTTGAAAAAACAGCCTCTGTCAAACAATGATTTATGGAATGAACTGTTGGGGGTATAATTGGATAAGATAACGACTCTATCTTCATAAATACCATCAGATAAAGTTGGAGAGTAATCGTTTTTGTCTGAATAAAAAGATGATCAATTTGGTAGAAGTGTGGCAATGTTTTCAAAAACGAAATGTTTCAAATATTGAGATGATAACCATATACCAAACCCAAATTTATAGGAATACATTGTTGTTTTCGGTAGAAAGTCGCCATGCTGAATATGCGTACTCCCAACCACGTGATTGGCATCGATTGATGACATTTTTAATTTTCTTAACTGCTTAACCTTTTATGAGCCTTAAAAATTTGAATCCGATAATCTTGAAATATTGGCAGAGATATATAGAACCAATGAAAACATAACGGTTTTTAAGGAGGCATGGACTGTTCAGGAAAATTTGTTGACAGACACTGAAAATGTTTAAGACAGCTGATATCGGACTAAAGACTGCTGATTTGTCCGAACTGTCGGATATCCACGCTCTTTTCGCACTTCTGCTGGTGGTTGAGAGGAAATAGTTGGATGTACCAGCGAAAAGCACGCACAATAGGATGCTTAAAGTTCTCAAAGTGAATATCAGAAACTCAGAATTATGGTAAACTTGATACGTGGTGAATCTAGACAAAAGATTACCCGATTTTTCATCCAATAGTTTCCAATGTGATTTTAAATCTTTTCCATATATCGCGCCTGCATCTGTTTTTGCTCAGTTTTTTGAAATCATGAAAGAAAACAAAGAAATCGATTATGATATTCGAAAAAGTAACATTAACATGGTAATACATGGTGCCAAAACAAGGAGGAAAGCTCCAAGAACTCTTGGTATCTCTCACAGCGTAGTAAGCAAAACAATAATAAAAAATATGACGAAACTAAAAGTTTAAAAGCTGGAAGTAGAGGTGGTTAACGTCATACCGTGACATCTGAGGAAATAAAACAACGAATAGTGCAATTAATCCACGATAACATTATAACAACTATTCCATGCATAAAAATTACGATACAATGCACAGTTTGATTGGTCACACTTTGGAGATAGGTCAAAGAATAAAGATATACATACAAAATTACAAGACCAGTCTACCAAAAACCGAACGATGAAATTTCTAAAAACTTAAGACATTATGTCAAATGGTACGATTCTCGAAACCCCACATACTGATACAGAAACATGATATATATTGACGTAAGTCTGTTTAATATTTTTATTTTTAGCTCTCATTAATTGGCACCAAGAGGAAAAACTCCTAAAACACTTCTATCTCCGAGAGGACGAAATGTTACACTGATTCTAGTGATGAAGTCTGAATGTTGTACACTGTGAAGCAAATACCTCATCTGTAAATGGTGATTTATTCAAAGTACAGTCGATTCCGCTTAATTGGGACACATCGGGACTTGGGCATTTTGTCCCAATTAAGCGGCTGTCCCAATTAAGCGAAGTTCACTTTTTTTT